>OY744536.1:95820175-95827675 GCA_963556195.1 Sepiola atlantica | reverse complement strand
CCCGAGTACGACCATACGTACTTTGATAATGTCGGAAGTTACATCGGCCGAAACGTTATGAGAATTACATCCAGTATACGAACAGTGGTTTGAATGATACAAATAATCAAAATCTGTTCAATATTTTCATATTCTGCAGATACTACTACCCCCAGCCCTGAACCCCCTATCCTTTATTTTAATTTTATAATAGCTGTAGACGTATTTTATTCGGTAACTAGTTTGTCTAGCAAGGGAAATTAGGTGCCCCTATAGCTGAGGCGCCAGATTTACGTTATTTTGCGTCGGCAACCATCGGGCAAGTCGCGGAAGCGCCCGAGAGTTGCCGAGACGAAACGCCAAGCGCTAATGAAATACTCGCAGGCGATAATATAAGACGAATTAATTCAAAGAAAAAATACATAGATAAAAGATTAAAAAAACGAACAAACCGTAGCTAAACAACTATAAATAAATAGATTTTTACTTTTGTAGGGAGTGTGGGGGTCAAATGAACCATTTTCAGTCAAATGTGTAAAAAGGATTTTTTTTATAGGAAGGAATTTTGTCAATGTTTTCTTTTTCATTTGTTTCGCTGTTTTTCTTTTTTTCTTGCTAAAATAAAAGAAAAAAAAGAAAAGAATGGGTTTGATTAGGGTTAGGGTTAGGGTTTAGGGTTAGAGTTAGGGTTTAGGGTAAAGGTTGATGGTTAGGTTTAGGATTTTTGTTAGGGTTAGGGCTCCCGTTCTCAGCGATAGCCAAGCACTGTATTCAAACTGCCAAGCTCTAACTGGAAGACTGGCAGACGCTAATATAAGACGAATAAATAAAAAAAAACAAATACATCCATTAAAAGAAATACAAAGATCAAACCGTAGCTGAAGAAATGTAAATAAATAGATTTTTATTTTTTAGGGGGTCAACTTAACAATTTTCAATCAAATGCGTAGAAATATTTTTTTGTGTGTGTGAAAATAATGTTTTATTTTAGACGGCGGGTGGGGATTTTCTCAATGTTTTTATAAGATAAAAGAAAGATAAAAATGATATTATCCTGTCAACGCTCTGGCACTTCAGCGACCTGCCCGATCGTTGTCGACGGGAAGTCACGGAAATCCAGCGCGTCAGTTATCGTTGTACCGGAAATATTTAATGTTTAAGAAAAAAAATCTTTCTTGTGGGTAATTTGTCGGCCATTTTTTTTATTTATCAATATGTAGAAATATATTATCGTCTGTAATGATTTGCTAGAAATAGTAACAAATAATGTAATTTTGTCGCGACTTTTTTTATACGAGTGTATACTCTAGATAGGGTCCTATGATTCTTTATTTATAATTGAATCGAATGTTGTTGTACCAGAATCCACGGATGCGTATCTCTTTGTGTCTGTCTCTAAAAGACGCTTAGCGGGCGTAAAAGTTTTTTTAAAAACTTCCCTGGGTTATCATTAAATATGTTGCGAACTTTTTATTGGGATCTGCTTAGAGAACTTAAGCTTCGTATATTAAGAATCTTATTAGACCTTTTCATTCGAGTCGCGTTCAACCGACGTGAGCATGATCCTCATAGTGTTTGGTCGGCTTATTTGTTATTCTGTTTGAAAAAGAATTAGATAATTGACCGATTTGTACTGCGTCTTTAAATGATGTGATGTTTATATAACTTTAAGTAATGTGATGTTAATATAATGTTAATAAATGTGATGTTTATATAACTTTAAGTACTGTGCTGCTTATAAGACTTTAAGTAATGTGATGTTTATAAGACTTTAAGTAATGTAAAGCTTATAAGACTTTAAGTAATGTGAAATTGTAAGACTTTAAGTAATGTTATGTATCTAAGACTTTAAGTAATGTAAAGCTTATAAGACTTTAAGTAATGTGAAATTGTAAGACTTTAAGTAATGTTATGCATATAAGACTTTAAGTAATGTGATGTTTATACTACTTTAAGTAATATGATGTTTATAAGACTTTAAGTAATGTGATCTTTATACTACTTTAAGTAATATGATGTTTATAAGACTTTAAGTAATGTGATGTTTATACTACTTTAAGTAATATGATGTTTATAAGACTTTAAGTAATGTGGTGTTTATAATACTTTAAATAATGTGATGTTTAAAAAACCTTAAATAATGTGAAGTTGTAAGACTTTAAGTAATGTTATGTATATAAGACTTTAAGTAATGTGATGTTTATAAGACATTAAGTAAGGTGATGTTTATACTACTTTAAGTATAGTGATGTTTATAAGACTTTAAGTAAGGTGATGTTTATAAGACTTTAAGTAATGTGATGTTTATAATACTTTAAGTAAGGTGATGTTTATAATACTTTAAATAATCTGATGTTCATAAGAGTAATGTGATTTTTATAAGACTTTATTACTACGAATTCAACACAGGGAAGTATCTCTTCGAGTTCTAGAGGGTAGAAAATACCAATAAAACTAGTTATCGATCTTACCCAATTTCAAGTGTAAAAGACTAATAGCCACTGCGATTTGTGTATATTTAGCTGTAAGTGAGAAAAAACATTATACCGAAATTTAACCTATATTATCAAATTTAACCTATATTATCAAATTTAACCTTTATTATCAAACGGATACTGCCCCCCCCCCCTGATGAAAGCACATCCCTTATACAATTAACAATTGTATTTCTATCTTTAAAACAACCACCTGTTCATTCTGCTGTCAAAGGACTAGCAGGGAAACGTGCCGTTTTTTCAAAGGAATAAGAAACTTTTAGGTGTGTCAATGAATTATTTCCGATTCATCAACATGAGACTTTTTGAATGACAAACTCGTATATATATATATATATATATATATATATATATATATATATATATATATATATA
This sequence comes from Sepiola atlantica, assembly GCA_963556195.1. Lineage (NCBI taxonomy): Eukaryota > Metazoa > Mollusca > Cephalopoda > Sepiida > Sepiolidae > Sepiola > Sepiola atlantica. The sequence goes on along the minus strand of OY744536.1, from coordinate 95,824,826 downwards.
TATATATATATATATATATATATATATATATATATATATAGTCTGTGTGTGTTGTGCAGGTGTTTTCAATACTTTTCAATTTAGGAACTTTTCTTCTTTGTGGGCTTTTCTGATGATCTTCAGGTATAGCGAAGCCTATATTGATATAACAATGTCAGTTTCAAGAAATTGAATATATTGATATAATAATGTCGGTTTATAGACAAACGGGCTGTAAATATACATTTTACAGAAATGTTATGTTCTTTTAAAATGTGAATGAAAAAAAAGAAGAAAATATAACCCATAGTTATTTGCATATAAAATAAACCTGTCTTATATATATATATATATATATATATATATATATATATATATATATATATATATATATATATATATATATAGTAAGCAATGAAAATATATATGGCAATCAAGCTACACAGAGGCTCCCGTGTTTCATCCCCGGGGGGAATCGTCAGGCTAAATGCATGGAGTTATTTTTGTCAGGTGTTTTTATATACATGGCTTGCTAGTTAACCAATCAGATTCTTTGTTGTTCCCTCAGCCAATTGTTGGGCTTCCCGCGAACAAAGGCTTCCCGCGAACAAAGGCTTTGTTGGTGACGCTCCTATGTCTACTCTATTGTTTGTTTATAATGGCTTTTCCTATATCCTGTTTCCTTTGTTTTGTCAATACAGTAGGCGAATTTATTTTAACACGTGGTTTCTTGCATTTCTATTTTAGGTTTTAAATTTTAACTTGTTCAGTTTTTTATTTATTCATTTATTTATATATTTATATATATTTTTTTTAATTTTTAATTTTTATTTATTTATTATATATTATCCTAAGGTAAATTTATTTCTGTGTAAACAGCTGTTGGCTATTTCGCTTCTAGAGTTTAATAGGTTTCGGTGATCTTTAAAATTTAGGATTTCATATTTTTCATTCCGGCATAATCTACACGGGTCGTCTAAGTTTCTACATTTACTGGGCTGTCTTACTATTTTCCATTCAATTATTGGTGAGTGTCCATTTTCTTTGAGTTCCCAATAATGGTTAGCTAGTGCTGTTTTAGTTCGACGTTCTTTGTTTTTAAATGTGTTTTTGTGGTCATAGTATCTGGTCTTAAAGTCTACGGATGTCATACCCACGTAGTATTTCTTGTTATTTGGTCTTTCGTTGGCAAATATCGTTGCTTGGTATACAACACTTTTAGTTAGGCATTTATTTTGTAGTGGACAAAGTTTACGATTTATGCAGTTACATCTTTTCTCTTCATTGCTAACTTTTTCGTTTTTATTCGGGTGGTTATTATTCGTGTTTTGTTTATTTCTATTAGTATTGTTTATATTTTTGTTCTTCGTAGTGTTATTTTGTGTATATTTTCTACTTTGTTTATTTTTTTCTTCTCTGTTGTTGTCTTTTAGTATTTTGTTGTTGTGTGCCTTAATTATCATTTCTAGGTTTTCACAGCTGCTGTAGGATAGTTTTAGATTATTTTTATTGAATATTTTATGTAGAGGGTTAGTTACGGGGAAGTGTTTTTCAATCAGATTTAGGAATTTTTTTCCTAGTTTAGTTTTTAGCATCTGGTTATAGGGAGGGGTATAGTAGATTATATTTCTTTTTCTTTTGTTTTTATTTTTAATTTTTGTTGTAATTATTGGTGTCCTGTTTTTTATATTTAATTTCGGTATTATGTTAACCACTATTTTTTAGAGCTGTATTGTAAATGTTGATTGATTTTTTAAAAACGCTTTCGTTGCTAGAATTGTTGATAAGCCTACGTTCGATAGAATTCGGGATATGTTTTATGAGTGATGGGGGGTGATTAGACTTTGGGTGTACGTATATTGGGTTGGCGTTATCTTTTAGGTATGGTTCTTAGGTGTTTTTACTTAAGTTTAATGTGACGTCTAGAAAGTTCGTTGTTTTTATGTTAGCCATTACTTCTACTTTTAGGCCTAGTTTTTTCATTTCCATATGTATAATTTTCTTGAAGTTTTCTCCTTTAACTTTGTTGGAGTCTCTTATTATCGCTAATCCATCATCTTTATAGAGACAGTTACAATGACATGTCGATGTTATCGATCACTAGTTATTAGAAAAAAAGTTCTCATCAGGAAGAAAAGTCTGATCTTTCACATGCAAAAATAATTATATAAATAGCTCTATTTACTACTGAGCACTATTATATAAGGCCGGTTGAAGTTCATTTGATTTTAATACTATGGATATTTATTTACCTTGATTGTTATATATATATATATATATATATATATATATATATATATATATATATTATTTTAATTTTGTATATTATATTTTATATTTTATGTTAATATTTTGTTTTTTTGACATCATTATTTTTTGATTTTGATTCTTAACGGTCCCAACAACGTGACTTTCCAAATTTAAATTTTAAATTTCTTTTCTTTTTCCTCCCTTTCATTCTATCCAAATATGATCTAAGGTTAAGATCGGACTCTGACTCTGCCTGATGCGATCTCAGTTTATAATAGCTGTTGATCGATAACATCGACATGCCAGTGTCGCAGATTTTGTACATGTATGTGTAAATAAAAATAATCATATAAATATATATATATATATATATATATATATATATATATATATATATATATATCATACTGAAAATTGATACATAAAAAATTATATTTCCATATGAGTTAAAAAAAAAAATTTGAACTTTGGCTTTTTCTACAGCCAACTTATCTATCTGTATTTCTCCTCTGATGATAAGATTTCGATCTTTGAACAGCCTTGGCTTAAGGAAAGAATAATAAACACTCGTTTATTACAGAATACACCTTGCATTGAACAATCGAAATTTGAAATAAATTTGAACATTCGAACATGTTTATCACTCTTATTTCTTCTATCGTGATATATATATATATATATATATATATATATATATATATATATATATATATATATATATATATATATATACCCGATTAGATAAATACTCATCCTTATACGGGTAAGATAATTTCCTAAAAGAACACTTTTGCACAAAATATATATCTCCTTACAAATATTAAATTAGAATTATACTGCTACTAAACCTTATATTTAGTATCCTTAGTCCAATTAGAATAAAAATTCATTACATGCTTTTTATTCTACATACTGTATATAATATATGGTTGCAGCTTTATATGTCTTATGAAGAATTCGAAATTAAGAGAATATGTTTAATTAATGGTTAATGATTCTATAAATGCAAATATGAACATTTGGATTTTAAAATAATGCAGCTGAAGAATGCCGAAACGTTTTGAAACTTACAATTAATATGAGAAAAGCAGTCCGACTAATCTAATGTTATTTGAATCACGGAAATTAATATGAACTTTTATATATTTTAACATATATTAATGATGTAAATATTAATAATAATGTTAACATTAATAATGAACTTTAATATATTTTAATATATATTAATAATGTTAATATTAATAATAATGTAAATATTAATATGAACTTTAATATATTTTGATATATATATATTAATAATGTTAATATTAATAATAATGTTAATATTGATAATAATGTTAATATTAATAATGAACTTTAATATATTTTAATATATATTAATAATGTTAATACTAATAATAATGTTAATATTAATAATGAACTTTAATATATTTTAATATATATTAATAATGTTAATATTAATAATAATGTTAACATTAATAATGAACTTTAATATATTTTGATATATATTAATAATGTTAATATTAATAATAATATTAATATTTATAATAATGTAAATATTAATAGTGAACTTTAATATATTTTATATATATTAACAATCAATATGATAATAATAGTCCAACTAATCTAATGTTATTTGAGTAAAATAATTAAGTAATGCAAAAATAAACTATTCTGAAGGATGCAGTGGATTCAATCAGGGAAGTAAATTAATAAAATGTAAGTTGTTTGCGCCCTAGGCACTTTACACAAAAGATATTTAAAATACTGTTACAGCTAGATTTCACCGTTTATCACCACTGCAAATACCTTTCCTTTCTTTATCCGTGTGTCTAACACAAAATGGAAATTCCATGAAAACAGTTTGTTTCCAAGAACTTATCATCTGTGGAATATGGTGCCTAATAATTGCAACCCATGAGCTACTTATTGTCATCTTCAACTCCAATGTCAAGAAAAAAATTATCATAGACTTTCCTCTAATGCCATCAAGTTTTATTTATTCCATTCAATATTTTCAATCCTTTTATGACACTAATGATCATTCAGCTGTTTTCTATCCATCTTATTAAACTTCATCCACGGTATTGTTGTACCAGAGATATTGTTTGTTTCAAATTTCTTGAATATTACTGTTATTCTTATTAGAGGCACTCCTTTTTTTCGGCGAGGTACTGTAGAGGAATATGCCCGTATTGTAAATTCAAATTCAAATTGTTGTTTTGTAATTTAGGTAAAAGATAGCAACAAAAATAACAACAAATGTATCAATCTCTCCGCAAGTGAAAACATGCTAGCGCAAAAGATAAATCGTAGTTATGTAACTACTACAAGAGAAGCTTAGATTGGATATTATATCAATGATTCAAAACAACATTCAGAGCTGCTGCCGCTTCCTATGATAGTGTATATATATATATAT
>OY744536.1:95790175-95817675 GCA_963556195.1 Sepiola atlantica | reverse complement strand
TTGTTTAAAGGATCAATTTAAACGAATTGGGTTCATCGCGTTTTGCGTTCGAACTCTTTATATATATATATATATATATATATATATATATATATATATATATATATATATATATATATATGTTTGTGTGTTTGTGTATGTATCTAATATTTGCATTCTATAGACAATGCTAAATGAATCCCAAACCATAATTTTCGTTGATTTTGACAACTTTTTGATTTCTGTTATTCGGTGAGTTTTTTTTTGACATGTCTCATTTTACACACAAAAGTAATTCGTTTAAATTTAATATTAATTCCGATCCCTTGCGCGTATTTTATGATTATTAGTAAATAGGAACGATGGTCAGATATTGTTCTATTGCTAAGATCAAACACAAAACTCATCTTTGTTTTATTGGCAGTACTTTATGAGATCCGGGTAGAAAAATAACAAGAATACAAAAAAGATGAATACGAAGACCTAAAGAGAACTGACCTGTGCATCCTTCGAGCTTCTGAAATTGGAAAGCGGTTTCCTTGCAGGCTCTCTATATTAGCATCTAATCCAGCTTGGAACTAAAGGCCGAAAATCAGTCGCTGCCAGCAAATGCGTCATTGAGATAACCGAACAATGTGCAAAGGTGCTCTGGGCAAAAAACAAAAAAAATAACATGGTGATATTAAAGCAAGTGTTCACTGAATAGTAATCTCTGTGAGAGAGAACACATGATAAGAGTACCTTTTCACGCAATGAAGACGTGAGACGCCTAGCCGTTAAACAACACGGAAAACGCTCAGCCATTAAACGTTCAGGTGTTTTCGGTTTATTTAATAGTTTATTGGATTGAAGAAGCGAAAAAGCCGTCGAAAGAATAGCCTCAAAACGGTACGTTTTTTCTCCTGATGCTCCGATATATCTTTTATTTGTTTCTAAAGTGTACTATACTAGCTCTAGTTGCTCCAAAAATTAAAACATAGAGCTGTTTTTGATATCTGCAGTATTTCAGGGTATTAGATTGAATGAATTAGATTTCAGCTTTATTTCCATGTATCTGTAAAGCGTCGTAATTTTTTCGTCTATTTTGGAATTATTTTTCTTAACTTAGTTCACCCCAAACAAAGCAAGTTGTAACTGTAGACGAAAGGGGCTACTGAAAATTAGAGTGTAAGTTGTGTGTGGGTCATTCTACATTAGGAACTGTGCAGCGAGAAGCTTGTTAACATTAGTTTTAAATTTCTGCATGTCAGTACAGTCGGGGAAACATGGAGCAGATATAGAGTTCAAAAGACCGGCAGCACCAGGAAAAAAGCTATTGAATTAGAAAGCTCTTGGAATCTGGGGACCTCCACATGGATGGGATTTAACTAACTGTCGAGTTGGTCGAGTGTATTTACATCGAGGGAGCACAAAAGCAGCAAGTTCATCGGAGCACAGTCCATTGAAGTACTTGTAAAACATAACAATGATGAAAAATTGCGGCGATGAGACAGGGGCTCGAGCTTGCTAGATAGTGCGGGTCCTATTAGATAAGCGACTCTTTTGTAGACGTTGTCTAAGAAGGAGATACTAGTGGATTGTGTACCAGCCCAGATGTGAAAAAAATACCTAATGCATAGGCGGATGGTAGCTTTGTAGAGATATAGGATACTGTCAAGTGCGAGAAATTTTCTAGCTCGGTAGAGAGAGCCTACTTTTTGCGGAAGCTTTGGCAATGTCTTCTATATATTTGTGCCAATTCATGTTAACTGTTAATGTTAGGTCGGTGAGTTTTAACGTTGGACTCTCATGAAAGGGGGTTATTTGCCAGAGCAATAAGTGGTCGAGGACGTTTCTTGTAATTGTAAGAGAAAAAGAGCTTTGTTTTAGCAGCATTAAATGTTCCCATCCGTTATGACCTCATTCCACTACAGACTGGATACTATGTAATGATTCAGCTATTGCCTCGGATATGTGCGCGTCGACTTTACTTATCTTACACACACAGACACACACAGACAGACACACACACACACACACACACACACACACACATATATATATATATAATTAATTAATTATAAATATGTATACGTTTCATTCTTACGGGAATCGTCAAGACAGGGAAGAATTAATCACACCGGTTATCGGGCCCGAACGCGAGTTATATTTCAAAGTCAAATCTAAAGTCCTTGCCGACACCACCGTTGATAACAACTCGGCAAATCGGCGAGAGTTGAATCCTAGTTAAAGGCAACTAACGTAAAGAGTTAAACTTTGCACTGAAGCCACGGTGACAGCTGTGTTAATGCTACTTGCTACAGAGCCTAGCCTAGTTTGGGAGCGACACAATTTATTACAAATATTTGTTTTTATCTATAGACATATATGTTTCATCCTTACGGGAATCGTCAGTGTAGAGAAGAATTATTCAGACGAATTGCTAGGCTCGAACCTAGGAACACGAGCTATGTTTCATACTCAAATTATATATATATATATATATATATATATATATATATATATATATATATATATATATATATTAAAGTCCTTTTTACTAAGGCCGGCCACTCTAAGAGAGTTTAATAACAAGCAGTACCCCTAGCTTCATTGCGAGTTCCAACACAGTTTGTTGTTGTTGATCACTATTCGGTGCTCGTTGTAAATACCCACCGAATTGGCATTTACAAAGTAAAATCCTTCTAATTTACGTGGCCGGCGGGTAATACTCTTGACTGCGAATCAGTGGCGATTAGTCATCGGATTTCGCGCTCCCCGACCGTCGGGAATTCGCTCTTTGCACTGAAGATTGCGTAAGCATGAAACATCGATGTCTAATGTAGGTAATAAATAATAAATATTTATTTCTAAATATTATATGTACTAGCAAATATATGCTCCCTCCGGTCGCATATTTTTGCTAGGCCGCCGCGTCAGAAATGACGGTAGAATGTAATTTGCGTAGAGCTTTTTATCATTACAATAAATTTAAATAATATATTGCACATGATAAATAACAACATTAATAAAAAGAAAAATTAAGTTTGCATTGTTATCGTCTGCTCTTTTTTTTTTCCACCCAATCGTTTTACGCCAAATCCACGTAAGAATTTACAAAATAATAAATTATAATAGTTTTAGTTTTTCAAAGCGAAAAAAAAAGTGTAACTAAGATAAAATTAACAATAAAAAAAATACAGCGAATACGATTCTAAAAACAGTTATTTACTTGCCCAGTAAAAGGTGACCCCCCAAGTTATCGTCTGCTTGCTTTTCTTTACACTCAATCGTTTTGCGCCAAATCCACGTCAGAATATAATAAGTAGTATTTTATGTCTTTAAAAGTGAAAAAAGGGGTACGTAAATTAAAATCAACAATTAAAAAAAAATACAGCGAACACTATTCTAAAATCAATTATGTAGTTTTCCAGTACAATGTGTTGTTTTTTTTTGTTGACAAAAAAAACTAAATTCATTATAATGTGTGTGTGTTTTTTAAATAGTAATTTTTAAATCATTCAATAAATTTGTTAAAATCAACAATTTAAAAAACTCAATACAGGGGACACTAATTTTCAAATCGGGGTAAAAGGTGTATCTGAAAATTATCAATAAAACATCGGTACTCTTTTACTGCAGGACCCGCGATAACTTTCGAAAAAAAAAGTTTAGCTAAACTAAATTCTTTATGATGTGTGTGTGTTTATCAATTATTATTTTAATTAAACAATTTGATTCAATAAATGTGTGTTTAAAAAATAATAGCTAATAAGATTAAGAAAATAAACAAACTCAGAACGTTTTAATAAATCAGTAAAGTATTAACGCGCCCGTCTAGAGGGAGATACGCTGTTTAATCAGTTGGACGTGGAGGAACGCGATTATTAGCGAGCAAAATAGCGTAAATACATGTGGAAATCTGAAGCGAACAATCATGGGAGTATATTTGCGAATACTAATTTATTAGAAGTTCAAAAGCAATTGATTATGTAAATTGGGAAATGCGCATATTGTTTACAGCGGTTTTTTAATAGTATATAATGAAGCTGGCGGACTTAATAAATAGTCATAGTACTCTGATGGAGTTTCGGCTTCAGACAGACAAATACATAAACTCCGTCATTAATAGATATATATATCGACAGAATGAGTGATATATATATATATATATATATATATATATATATGATATAAATATAGAGGCAAAAAATGCCTTCAAAAAACCATGTATTAGATGCGAGTAATTAAATCAAAATCAAAATCGAAATATTTTTATTTTATTTTGATTTAATTACTCGCATCTAATACATGTTTTTTTTGAAGGCATTTTTGCCTCTATATTTATATTAACTTTCAAAAGATGCTTTATAAAATGAACTTTCCTAATTTATATATATATATATATATATTGAGAGAGTGAGAGAAATATATATATATATATATATCACTCTATCTCGATATACATATATATAAATATATATATATATATATATATATATATATATATATATATATATATATATATATACATATATATATCGAAGGAGATAAAGTGAGAGTATTATATATATATATATATATATATATATATATCGGGAGAGAGAGTTAGAATGAGTGAGAGAAATATACATACATATCACTCTTTCTCTCTCTCTCGATATATATATATATATATATATATATATATATATATATATATATATACACAGAACTAGATGTATATATACACATGATCCTTCCTCGAGGGATGATTTTGTTATGTACATATTCTGCACCGGTCGTTTTTATAACAAAATCTATAGCGTTGTTGCATATTCTTTATTTATTTACTTTTTTTTCAGGAAAACAAGAAATCTATCTCCAACAAGTAAGTTATGAAACGCAAATTCGTATCCAATTTTGTTTACGTTGGTATAAATTTTATTAACGAAATTCCGTTTCAAGTGTTATTATTTATTTCATCTGTTTATTTATTTTGCAAACGAAGTTTTCTCGTATCAAGGTGTGAACGTTGTGACACGACAAAAAATATATGTCATTTGCGTATCTGCTTGTTTTCGCAGAAGACCGTTTCTTTTTTTTTGGAACGGGTTGGATGTTACTTTGAATTCCGAGAACCATTCGAAAGGTCAAGAGATTTGAAACCAATGAATCTATACTATGTATACTTTATATTATTCGGACTACTGTTTTCAGGCTGAATGACATTCTCACAACGTTTCGGCCGATGTAACCTCCGACGAATTTTAGATGTATCTTAACGAACTCGGGAATCTTTCTGGGTGAACTCGGAATTTCGAACGGAAACCTTTATTTAATGCATGCTCTCGTTCCGTCAGCCATGGCCGGGTAGATGTCTTCAGTAATTCACAATTCCTAGAATCGCCTGCGCTGAGGATTGAACCAACAACCCTCGGAAGACTGCACCTAAAACTGAATTTCACTTAGTCCTTTTCCGTTACACCAGGGGTTCATGTAAAATTAATTAAGACTGCACTTAGAAGTGAATTTTACTTGTGACATTTACTTAGCAAAGACCCGTGTGTGTATATATATATATGGGAAAATGAAAAAGGAAAACCAAAAAATGGATGTTTTTTATGTGTACATCAACGTTTCGTCTTTATTTATAAGACTTCATCAGGATGATAAAATAGAGAAAAAATGTCATGCAAGTACAGATACATGTAGGGTAGACATATTGGAAGGAAAAATAGAATGAAATAATGGCCACTGCTGTGTGGACGTCCGTATTTGTTGGAGAAATAGAAATGAATCACGTCGGATTACCTTCATCCTTCTCTTCCCATATATATATATATATATATATATATATATATATATATATATATATATATATATATATATATATATATATATTGCTGAAATATGTAATATAAGTATCTAATTAAATTATATTAGTTCTCTTATATGATCGAGCACTTTATTTGATGTCTTTTCATATACAACCTGACACACTCTCTCTCTCTCATATATATATATATATATATATATATATATATATATATATATATATATATATATATATATATATATATATATGGTAAAATGAAAAAGGAAAACCAAAAACTGGATGTTTTTTATGTGTACATCAACGTTTCGTCTTTATTGATAAGACTTCATCAGGATGATGATATAGGGAAAAGATATCATGCAAGCACAGATACATGTAGGGTAGACATGTTGGGAAGAAAAATAAAATAAAATGAAAAATAATGGCAGCGTCTTGCTGGACGTCCGTACTTGTTAGAGAATGAAAATGAGTGGGAGAAAAAAGGGGAAGCGTGGAGGGAGCAAGGACTACTGTGGCTGGCGATGAGAGAAAGAGGTGGGGGATGAGCAGGGGTAAAATGGATGGCAGAGAGATATTGGAGGAAGAGGGGGAGGGGGTGTTTGACCAGATGGCTGTGGTCGAGATTGAAGGGGAAGAGTGAGTTGAGATGTTTGTGTGTGGGGGGTGTATGCAGGGAAAATGGGGATGGGTAGAGAGGGAGGGGGGGGCTGTGATTTTGGTGGATGGGCGAAAGTTATGGTCTTAGAGAGCGTTTGGACAAAATGAGGGAATTTAAGAAGAGGTATGGGAGAAAATAGATGAGAGGGGGAAGAGGGAGGATTTGTCATGATAGGGTGTGAAATATTTGAAATATTTGGAAAATGATAGCAATGAGTGAGGGATTGGAGTGGGTGGGGGAGGGGGGTGATTGAAAGGGTGGGTGAGGAATATTTGAAATATTTGGAACATGAGAAAGTTTATTTGGACTGTAGTATTAAAAATGTGAGGGAAAAAAGTGAGGAAAAATAAGAGAAGATTCAGGGAGAAGAAGGAAGGGTGTGGGTGAATGGAAGAGTGTCATAAGGTTAGAGATGAAAATAAAAGTTAGCCATGATCAGGCAAAAGACTTTGTTCTGTGAGGATGATCTTGCTTATTAAGGGTGATAGGTTAAAGAAACCATTTCGCTGCTTGATGGTAGTGGAGGATGTGATGAGGGCAGTTTCCAATAATCTTCGCCGAGATTTGTTGTGGATGTGTTTAGTGATTTTGGCTTGTTCAAATTTGAATGCATGACCATATTCTAGAGCATGGGAGAAAAGTGCACTAAGAAGGTTGTTGTTTTTTATGTCCCTTTTATGTTCATTTAATCGTTTCTTTAATTCACGTTGTGTTTCTCCCACGTAGAATTGATGGCAATCATTGCAAGGGACAGTGTATAAGCCGGCATGGGATGTGGGTGTTTTTTGGAAATGTCTGGATGTGTTTAAAGTTTGTTTTATGGATTGAGAAAGTGGTTTGTACTATTGGAATGCCTAGTTTGTTGAGCGTGTTGCATATGGATGTGTTATTGGAATGCGTGGGTAGGAGAAGGGGTCTGTCTATTAGAGAGGTGTTAGGGGTTTGATTTTTTTGTGTGGTGTTTCTGGAGAATATTTGGAAGGCTTTTTTCTTGGCATTTAATATGAAATGTGTGGGGTATTGCAATGTTTTTAGGGAATTAAAAATGTATTTTATTTCTTCATCTATGTGTGGGGGGCTACATATTCTAAGGTCGCGTAGGAAGAAGCCTATAATTATACCTGTTTTGATCTTGCTATGATGGTGGGAGTAGAAATGTATGTAGTCATTTTTGTGAGTGTTTTTGCGGTGTACCTTAAATTCTAGTTTATTGTTGGACTTAATTATAAGAGTATCAAGGAAGGGAATAGAGCCGTTTATTTCAGTCTCATGGGTGAATTTTATGGAGGGTTCTACTGTGTTGAGTTTATCCTTAACATGAATGATTTGTGTGTCTGTGGGGAGGAAAATTAAAATATCATCTATGTATCTAAAGTATTCGATGTTAGGAGGTAGTCTATATTTGAAAGGACCGGATTCTAAGAATTCTAAAAAGAGGCAGGCCAATACACCGCTAAGGGGGTTGCCCATGGGGAGTCCAAAAGGGACATAAAAAACAACAACCTTCTTAGTGCACTTTTCTCCCATGCTCTAGAATATGGTCATGCATTCAAATTTGAACAAGCCAAAATCACTAAACACATCCACAACAAATCTCGGCGAAGATTATTGGAAACTGCCCTCATCACATCCTCCACTACCATCAAGCAGCGAAATGGTTTCTTTAACCTATCACCCTTAATAAGCAAGATCATCCTCACAGAACAAAGTCTTTTGCCTGATCATGGCTAACTTTTATTTTCATCTCTAACCTTATGACACTCTTCCATTCACCCACACCCTTCCTTCTTCTCCCTGAATCTTCTCTTATTTTTCCTCACTTTTTTCCCTCACATTTTTAATACTACAGTCCAAATAAACTTTCTCATGTTCCAAATATTTCAAATATTCCTCACCCACCCTTTCAATCACCCCCCTCCCCCACCCACTCCAATCTCTCACTCATTGCTATCATTTTCCAAATATTTCAAATATTTCACACCCTATCATGATAAATCCTCCCTCTTCCCCCTCTCATCTATTTTCTCCCATACCTCTTCTTAAATTCCCTCATTTTCTCCAAACGCTCTCTAAGACCATAACTTTCGCCCATCCACCAAAATCACAGCCCCCCTCCCTCTCTACCCATCCCCATTTTCCCTGCATACACCCCCCACACACAAACATTCCAACTCACTCTTCCCCTTCAATCTCGACCACAGCCATCTGGTCAAACACCCCCTCCCCCTCTTCCTCCAATCTCTCTCTGCCATCCATTTTACCCCTGCTCATCCCCCACCTCTTTCTCTCATCGCCAGCCACAGTAGTCCTTGCTCCCTCCACGCTTCCCCTTTTTCTCCCACTCATTTTCATTCTCTAACAAGTACGGACGTCCAGCAAGACGCTGCCATTATTTTTCATTTTATTTTATTTTTCTTCCCAACATGTCTACCCTACATGTATCTGTGCTTGCATGATATCTTTTCCCTATATCATCATCCTGATGAAGTCTTATAAATAAAGACGAAACGTTGATGTACACATAAAAAACATCCAGTTTTTGGTTTTCCTTTTTCATTTTACCATCACGTCGGATTACCTTCATCCTTCTCTTCCCATATATATATATATATATATATATATATATATATATATATATATATATATATATATATATATTTATTTATTTATTTTGGTACAGAAAAATCAGTACAACATTCGTACCGTCGATTTCAAGCACAGAAGGACTTAGCCATCTGGCTCTCTCAGCTACTATTGTCAGAGATGACAACATTAGCTGAAGAGAGCCGGGTGGCTAAGCCCTTCTGTGTCTAAAAGCACAAAGGATGCAGAATACAATAATAAAATAAAAATCAAGACAGATTTTTTTCTCATTTTAAATTATATATAATATTTAAAATAAGGAAAATTTTTATTTTATTATTATTTTATTATTATTTTCTGCATCCTCTGTGTTTTTAGGCGTATGCATATATTTTATGCTAAATTTCTTAACATATGCTTTAAAGGATGTGAACAAACCAATATATATATGGGGTAAGGTACACGATGATTCATGAAAATGAAATGTCGTGGTGGACAAAATGTGTGAAAAAATGACAAACGGAAAAGAAGTTAAAGTGCACGAGAAAAACAAAAACAAGAGATTTGTTGACCGGTTTCGTTTGTGGCGAACGTCTTCAGAAGAAAGATATGGAAATAATTTTATTTTGAAGGCACACGCATGGGATGAGGAAAGGATGATCTGATTGGACCATATGAGAAGATATTAAGTGATGATGGAGTATGATAAGTGGGTGACACATTCTTCTATGTTTCTTATTCTTCTGTTTATATTTTTATTTATCTTCTTTCTCTCTTTTACAATCACACCTAATGAACTAGTATGGAGAAAGCGGTGGAGGAGGAGGAAAGGCGACAAGAGGGAAGTAAGGACAGAGAAGCTGACTAAGGTAAACAAATGGGGTTGGCATGAAATTGATGCACTGGATGTTAGAACCCAAAGATTAATAAGAAAGAATCAGGAATAGGTCTGCTAATTTGTCACACATTAGGTTTTTAAAGAGCAATTCATATATATATATATATATATATATATATATATATATATATATATATATACTAGTATCAAAATATATCTATGGCAAGTAAGCTACATACGAAAGCCCATGTTTTATTTGCCGTTGCTTTAATATCAAAGTCGTGTTGATTATAACTAATTCACTGATTGGATCCGTTGCTAAAATAACTTTCTTTCCAGCTATTATTTTCATTCGTTTATACACAAACATCTTTCAAACCAATATTTAAATGACTTGAGAGGCATTGGGACTAATACCACCAACGAATCCGAATGGCAAGTAAGCTAGAGTAAACATTACTCACACTGAAAAAATATATATCGACACATTAAGCGTGATGATTTCCGGTGGGAATGAAACATGAACGGGTTTGTCTAAATTACTTGCCATAGAAATAGTTTTGTAATGCTATTAGGCTCTACTTACGCAGTATTAAAATAATTACTGAAAATATATACATACACAGAGTTTCTCTCTCCGCTCCTCTTTCCCCAGCCTATCAAAAACTGTGCCATACATCGCCATGACAAAAACCTCAGCCCCCTTTCCTCTTTCCCACCCTTAGGAACAGTCACTAATACTCTAACTGCCTTTTTCACTGCTGGCTAAATGGTACCCACACAAAGCTTTCCATATTCATTTCATTGACTTATCGCAGCCTGGAATCTCCTCCAGCGCTCACAGTTACCACGGCTACTACTTTTCCTTATCATCCCAAAATTTTGATGTACTTGTATGACATTTTTCTTCAAATTATCATCCTGAGAAAGTCTTACAATAAAGACGAAACGTTGATATATATATATATATATATATATATATATATATATATATATATATATATATATATATTAACATAGTTCACCCCTAACAAGGTAGTACGCCACTGTAGACGTAAGGGGCTACTGAGAAAAAATGGTGACAGTTTTTTTATATTTTTTATTTAGGAGGGGGGGGGTCAACCTTAATTGGGAGCGATGCGCGAGATGTCTGTTTACATTACTTTTAAATTTCTGCATGCCAGTACCGTCAGGAAAACAGGGAGCAGGGAGGGAGTTCCAGTGTCCAGCAGCACGAGGAAAGAAGCTTTTGGAATAGGAAGCTCTTCGGCATCTGGGGACCTCCACAGTGAACGGATGGGATTTGGCAGATTGTCGGGTTGGTCTAGTGAATTGGCGTCGTGCGGGCACCAGAGCAGCAAGTTCATCAGAGTACAATCCATTGAAGTACTTGTAAAACAGGCACAAGGAAGCAACATTGCGGCAGTGGGATAGGGTCTTGAGCTTGGTTGATAGTGAGGGACCTATTAAGTTGGCGACTCTTTTTTGGACCTTGTCTAAGGGGGAGGGACTAGTGGATGATGCCCCAGCCCAGATGTGGCAACAATACTCCATGCATGGGTGGATGGTGGCTTTGTAGAGATATAGGATAATGTCAGGTGTGAGAAGTTTACTAGCACGGTAGAGGGAGCCCACCTTATTTGCAGTAGTTCTGGCAATGTCTTCAATGTATGTGTTCCATCGTTTTTTCCTTTTTCATTTCCTATTACGTCGGATTTCTCTCACCCTTCCTTTCTCAAACAATGGTATATGTTGTCTTATAATATAATATGTGTATATACATTAAATAGTACTTTTATATCTTTTTTATTAGTTTATTTCAGTTAGTTTGGAGCTAACATTTGATTTCTTGATGAATCTTATTTATATCTGAGGGCTCTTTTAAGGATATGCGTTGCTCATTTTGAGGCTGATATCTGTATTTCGCTATATATTGGTATTCCCGGGATTGTGTCGAAGTACTTAGTAAGATTTTTATTTATTAGGCAACTTCCGTCTTCCACAATCGCTATAATGCTTATTTCTGTCAGAGACCATGTTGCATTTAAATAATTCTTGAGGTCCTGGTATTTGGTGATCTTTCGCGTCTCTCTGTGTCTTTGTACATGTTTGTGTACACGTACATATTGTATTAGTGAAGCGTGTACATTAATATACACGCTGTATTAATTATCCTAAATCAAAAACTTATAAATATAGCGTAGTTTTTGAAAGTCAGAACTAAACTTTTAAATAGGTTCAAGTTACGCCGAGACAGATAATAACTCTGTAATTATTATAAACCTTTGATATCAAAGTGTCATTTCCAATGACTGATTCTTCAATTAATTTTGATGGAAATTCTACGCAATTAATTGGCTACAAATTTACAGACATTTTGTTTTTCATTATCAGTTTTAGTTTAGTTGACTCACAAAATGTATGATAAACAGAAATCGTTGAAACAGACGAATAAAAATCAAATAATCTAACAAATCATCCAGTTGTCGAAACTACTTTGAATCGATATGACAAGATGTGCTCCCACGCTTTACTTCAAAAATAAATATTACAAAAACATAAGTTAGTCGTTTCACTGAATACTTCCTCTTTACAACGTAAAAGTGGACCAAAATTTACGCCTCCATATTGTATAACGTATTCTTGAAGTTATCACATGGGAACGTAGATTACACAAAACGACTTTGAATCGATCTGACAAGATGTTCTCTCACGCTTTACTTCAAAACTAAATATTACAAAAACATAAGTTAGTCGTTTCACTGAATACTTCCTCTTTACAACGTAAAAGTGGACCAAAATTGACGCCTCCATATTGTATAACGTATTCTTGAACTTATCACATGGGAACGAAGATTACACAACACGACTTTGAATCGATCTTACAAGACGTTCTCTCACGTTTTACTTTAAAATATAAATATTACAAAACATAAGTCAGTCGTTTGACTGCATAATTCATCTTTACAACGTAAAAGTGGATCAAAATCTTTATATGGATCTTACGACTCGATATTGTATTAATTATTCTTGAAGTTATGGCATGGGAACGTAGATTACACAAATAAACTATTTATCTGATTAGGTTTAAAGTGTACATCATATTAACAGTTATCAAGGAATATACATAACATTTTGAAATATCGGGAGATGAGATTCCGTCCAAATTCCGACCTTGACCAAAATGTTTAGCGTCAAAATCTAAGGTCAACCATAATGTCACATACAATGCGAGACTTCATTGACTACAATATCGGCTAAGTAGCAATTCTCTACGATAGAGAGAACTGTAATTAGAGAGAGAGAGAGAGTGAGAGAGTGAGAGAGAGAACGAGAGAGAGAAAGAAAGAGAGAGAGAAAGAGTAACTTCGTTGGAAGTGCATTAGCAAGAAAAATGTTGCGCAACGCTAGACCTCACTTCTCCTGAACCTGCTTTGCTTGAGTTCAGTAGCACGAAGAAGTTTTAAACGACATGAAACAATGCCAGTATAAGCAGAAAGTCCTCTCATAACCATTGCATTCAGATGTGAGATCATGAACCCCCTCTACCTGCTGAGATCAGTAACACAAGTGGACATTACTTCATCTCATCATAAAGATACACATCTTTTATTGGTCGTTAATTTGCCACGAATGCATATTTTCGGCGGGTATTTCAGAAACCAAATATAATTTGTGTTGGTATGAAACGGTTAATTCTCAAATTTATAATATATGTTGTGAGGAAACGCTTAATTTTAAAATAAACTTTATAATGGAATGAAACGGTTAATTCTCAAATATATAATATATGTTTTGAAGAAACGCTTAATTTTTAAATAAACTTTATATTGGTATGAAACGGTTAATTCTCAAATATATAATATATGTTGTGAGGGAACGCTTAATTTTTAAATAGACTTTATATTGATACGAAACGGTTAATTCCTAAATATATACTATATGTGGTGAGGAAACGCTTAATTTTAAAATAAACTTTATATTGATACGAAACGGTTAATTCTCAAATAAATAATATATGTTGTGAAGAAACGGTTAATTTTTAAATAGACTTTATATTAGTATGAAACGGTTAATTCTCAAATATATAATATATGTTTTGAAAAAACGGTTAATTTTTAAATAGACTTTATATTGGTATGAAACGGTTAATTCTCAAATATATAATATATGTTTTGAAAAAACGCTTAATTTTTAAATAGACTTTATATTGGTATGAAACGGTTAATTCTCAAATTTATAATATATGTTTTGAGGAAACGCTTACTTTTTAAATAAAACGTATGTTGGTATAAAGCGGTTAGTTCCCCAATAGAATTTCTGTTCATATGAAACGCTTACAGTTGAAATATAATTTGTGTTGGCATAAAACACTGAACTTAGAAAATGAATGTAAGCTTGTCTGAACAGCTATTGTTTAAAATATAATTTTTATCAATATAGAAACGTTTTGTTTCTTCATAAGATTTATGTTCGTACGAAACGGTTAATACGTAAGTACAATTTAAATTGATATGAAACTATTCATTTTGAAATATATGTTGCGTTCGAAAGAAAAGTGTTAATTTTTAAATAGAATTTCTGTTCGTATATACCGGTTAATTCTTAAATGAAACATTGTGTTGGCACGAAAAGATTCATTTTTATATATAATGCGTGCTTGTATCAATATTATCTGTTTGAATTAGTAGGAGTGTGTAGACATATTTTTTAAACCACTGTTTCGTAATAGTATTAAATATGTCTACACATCCCTACTAATTCAAATGGGCGTAGCCGCGCTTATACAGACATAACGTGATTTCTGACTCAAAAGTCTATTGCCATCGGACGATGAAAAGAAAAAATAAAGAAAAACACTGCTTTGACAAGGAGAAAGTTTATCTCGAAAGTTCAGATAAAAATAATTTTTATTAATTTTAACACTACACATTGATATGTTGTTTTTTCAAAATAAAATATAATAATTAAAAAAAATTTTCTTTTTGAACATTGTTCACCCCAAACAAGGCAAGCCGCCACTGTAGACGTAAGGGGCTACTAAGAAAAAGGGTGAGAGTTTGGGGGGTACAACTTAAATTGGGAGCTGTGCATCGAGATGTCTGTTTACATTAGTTTTAAATTTCTGCATGTCAGACTGTCAGGAAAACAGGGAGCAGGGAGGGAGTTCCAGTGTCCAGCAGCACGAGGAACGAAGCTTTTGGAGTAGAAAGCTCTTCGGCATCTGGGGACCTTCACAGTGAATGTATGGGATTTGGAAGATTGTCGGGTTCGTCTAATGAATTTACGTCGTGGGTGGACCAGAGCAGCAAGTTCATCGGAACACAATCTATTGAAGTACTAAATGTGTTTTGTATTAAACGATTTATTTTTAACTATAATTTGTATTGGTTAGAAACGCTATAATTTAACGTATAACTTACCTGGGAATGTAACGATTACTTTTTAAATACACTTTGCACTGGTATGACGCGCTTAAGGGTGATGTAAACTGTCTGTATAGTACGGTTTCTTTAAAAATAGAAATCAAGGGAGGCGCGAGAGCGCTCTATCCCTTAATACACTCACGAATGGCCTATGCTGAATCCATCAAATAGTTGATGAGATACAGGGTGGCACATACGTACGTACACACGGATAACACAAAATCACTCCTGACCTTTCTGGATCTCTGGGTTGCTTGACTAATGATGCTGAAATTCTACACACTTATAGAACCTATCAAATAAACATTTTGTGCGAAGTTTTAACTAATTTGGTTTATTGGTCTTTGAGTTATGATTGATCAAATGAGATTTCCAGCATAGGCCATTCGTAAAGTTAATTAAGGGATAGAGTGCTCTCGCGCCCCCTTGATTTGTGAGAAACGCTATAATAATGGTAATATAACGATTACTTTTTAAATACACTTTGCACTATTGTTGACGCGCTTAAGGGTGATGTAAACTGTCTGTATGAACCGGTTTCTTTAAAAATAGAAATTATGTTTGAGATGAGATTTTCAGTGTTAACAGCGCGGATTACGTAGACGCATCTTCAGAATAACCATTTTCATTTTCTATTTTTTTTAATTCCTTGCTTTACTTTTTGTCTTTTAATTCCTTTCCTACTTTCTTTCCGTTTATATTTCACCTCTCCTAACTTTTAGCTGTCGCTATTTTCATCAGTTATAATGAACTAATAATGACGTCATATTCGCGCGCACCTAATCCTACTTTTTGCTCTGGCAGAGCCACTAAATCGGGCAGCGTTCACTCGGGTTAAATTCCAGAGGCTGTGAATTAAAAGAAAATATGGAAAACACACACACAAGTCACTTGATTTAAAATTCAAATCTGATATTTAAAATTTAAATTAGAGAGAGAATTAAGATCAATTCAGTTTGAAATGAAAATCAATAATCGCGAAAAATGCCAAAATAATTACTTTTAGGAAATAGATTTTTAAAACGAAATAAAATTGATATCGCATCACGCGGCAAAAACACAAGTAATGATCCATTTTCCCGAAAAAGTTGAGGCAGATTTCGTTAAACCAAATTATAGAAACGTGTGGGGAATCAGTAATTGCGAAAACACTTTCGAGGGCTAAATGGCGAAAATTGTTACACAATGCGAATTCGGAATCGGAGACGTGATTTGAATGAACTCCATGTACTGCAAATTTTATTGCGATATGTATTCTTGTAAACCTGTGTAAGATAAAACGCCTACAGTTTTGATTAACGATTAGAAATGCGTAACTATAGTTCACAAATATTTTCCTCGTGGTGGTGTTGGATGTAATTTAGCTTCAATATGTTATTTTAGTTTACTGTATAATGGTATGCCAAATGCTATCAATTAGTTGATATAATCGTCTCTGCTCTCACATGACCCAATGTACGAACGCGCACTCTCATTGCTGTTACTTTTTTAGACAACCTACACCAATCTTATTGATAAGGGCGAGAGAGAAACAACCTATCGACAATAACAAGGTATCCATAGTAAATTAAATAATGTACATGTATATATACGAGATAAACATGAATTGCCCATCTTATATGCTATACGTTGCTATGAAAAATGAATAATAATCCCGGTCGCGATGGGAAAGCAACGAACATACATCTTCGATGTGAGTATGTCTGTTTTTTGCCAGTCGCGACATGGCAAGCAACTAGTATATATATATATATATATATATATATATATATATATATATATATATATATAGAGAGAGAGAGAGAGAGAGAGAGAGAGAGAGAGAGAGAGAAAGAGAGAGAAAGAGAGAGAGAGAGAGAGAGAAGAAAAAAGAGTGATAAATATGCGACGATTGTCCAAATTTATTTCAAATTTCAATTGTTCAATGCAAGGTGTATTCGGTAATAAACTAGTGTTTATTATTCTTTCCTTAAGCCAAGGTTTTTCAAAGATCGAAATCTTATCTTCAGAGGAGAAATAGAGATGGATAAGTTGGCTTTCGAAAAAAACAAAGTTCAAATATTTGAAAAATATGAAAATTATTATTAAAAGAAATTTTGTTAAAAAAAACGTAATGAATGAAAAGAAAAGTTCCGTGAAAAATATATGCAGATTGTCCGGGTGGAAAATTTCCGTTGAAAAGAAGTCAGATGAATTGTAGAATGTGAAGAAAACTCTTTGCTCTATCTCGTATATTGAGCTAATCCTCTTCACAATAGGTTCCATCTACTAAAAGTTTTTACTTTGGTTTATATTTGATGCTATATATATATATATATATATATATATATATATATATATATATATATATATATTGGTACAGAAAAATTAGTACAAATTCGTACCGTCGGTTTCAAGCAGAGAAGGACTTAGCCATCCGACTCTCTTGAGCTCCTGTTGACAACAGAAGCTGAAGAGAGCCGGATGGTTAAGTCCTTCTGTGCTTAAAACCGACGGGACGAATGTTGTACTAATTTTTCTGTACCAAAATAAATACATATTACGCTCTTAATTGGGATTTTTTAATTTTAATTATCAATTAATCGAGCACTCTGCTGGGATGTTTCCTGCTATATCACAAAGAAGTTATATCTATCTATCTATCTATCTATCTATCTATCTATCTATCTATCTATCTATCTATCTATCTATCTATCTATCTATCTATCTATCTCTCTCTCTCTCCCTCTCTCTCTTTCTCTCTCTCTCTCTCTCTCTCTCTATATATATATACATATTGTAACTTTAGCTAAGTAAATAATCACCCTTAAGTGAATTCTAATTTTGAAAAATAAATGATAGCATTTATTTACTATTTTAAGGAATATTACTGAATTAACATTTATAAATGTCCACACAACTTTAGGGTGTACTATCTCTGAACTGAAAAATTCAAAATAATCCAAAAACTTTTTATTCTTTGTGGATTTTTTCTGATGATTGCAGAGACGAATTTGACATAAACATGCTGTTTGGCTCACGGCAAATGAAATGGACCGTAAAAATACATCTCACAGAAATGTTATGTTTTTTTGAAATGTGACCCCCCCCAAAAAAAAACATGGTTATTGTAACATAAAATGAACCTGACTCATATATATATATATATATATATATATATATATATATATATATATATATATATATATATATATATATACATAACTATTTCATGTATCAACATAAAATGTTATAAAGATATATAATCTTAGTATTTGCTTCAACGGTGCTCAATACGTGCTCAATACGTGAGTAAAGCTAGCTAGTAAGTTATGAAAATATATTTATGTCAATTAAGCTACAAAGCGACTTTCGCATTTCATCCACGTTGCCTTCCGATTCCCTATGGGGCTGACACGCGGAAGCCTCTGTGTAGCTTAAATGCCATGAATATATTTTCATAACTTACTATATATATATATATATATATAAATGGGTAATACAAAAATCAATAATTATATTAATCCTATCGAGACACGGTGAAACAATATAGTTGATAGAGCATTTATATATGGCATATGAAGTGATGAAATTGTTGATGTAGTTATAGTAAACAACTTTATTAACTCATCAAGTGTTAAACAACGAAAACAAATAGAAACTGTACTTTAAGCCACTCGCATTAATGTAATATTTTTTGAATGAACTGACATGACTGGATCTTCCTCTTGGCTGGGAATGGTTTCTTTGTTATTAGCGTTGTTCGGTGCTCATGGGTCAATATGCGTTTTTTCCACTGTCCGTCATTTTGTTTGTTTAATTGTTTGTCACTCTATTCGTTACTTTGTCGGCTATTGAGTGTTTCAGAATTACCGTTACTCTGCCTGTTACACTGCTCGATCGAATGCGTTGTGTAACATCTTTAGTCTAAGGTATTTGCCGCGGGACACTTACAAAATACTAAAAAGCAACACTTGTCTTTCTGTTTGGAAAATTCTTCACACATTGCTCTTATTTTCGCTATAAAAAAACGTTCTGCATGCATTATGGTTGATTACTACTACTACATCTACTACTACTACTACTACTAGTACTAGTACTACTACTACTACTACTACTACTACTACTACTACTACTAATAATAATAATAGGTGAATAATACTGGAAATCTGGGGAGGCTCCAGGAAATACCATTGGTTGTTGTCGGTGAGCAATCACTGACGATGACTTGTGTGAGAACTTCTAGTGAGTACAAATAATAATAATAATAATAATAATAATAATAATAATAATAATAATAATAATAATAATAATAATAACGAATGAAGAACAAACACATGGAAGCACAAGAAAACAGAACCGGGGAAAATACAACCGCACGAGAGAGGCGCAAGCATAGGCTGACACCACGAAAATTATGGACAGAGGGTCGAGGAGGGAAAGCGCAAACCAGACCTCCACTGGAAGAGCGCGGACAGCTCTGGGACCTTGGGGAGGCTTGTTGCCATTCGGGGCCCAGAGGGGACCAATGGCCCTTATCAGCGGGAAATCGGTGGTAGGTGGCTGTTGCGATACCGCAAGGTCATCAGCGGTGATGAACGAAAAGAGGTGGAGCATACTGGAAGTCTGAGGAGACTTGTTGTCACTCAGACTCCAGGGAATACCCCAGGTTGTTGGCAGTGAGCGATCACTGACGATGACCAGTGTGATAACTCCTAGTGAGTAAAAAAAAAAAAAAAAAAAAAAAAAATAATAATACTAATAATGATGATGATGATGATGATGATGATGATGATGATGATGATGGTGGTGATGATGATGATGATGATGATGATGATGATGATGATGATGATGATGATGATGATGATGATGATAATAATAAACAAACGAATGAAACATCTCTGGGACATTGCTAGTGACCCACATACAACGGAACAAAGGATAGCAGATCAAGCAAGACAGATCCTCAAGCGAGGATGGTTCTCGGAGATGGAACTGACGGAAATCAGACAGAAGGCTAATGGCGAAACGGAGCAAGAAACACCACCAAAGGAGATACCACAGGAAGAGGACAGGCAAAACATACACACTGAAACTGAAGAGATTGAAGACTACGGAATCACAGAACCAGGGGAGATAGAAGACTGCGGAACCACAGAACCTGCTGAGATAGAACTCAATGAAAAAGAAGCAAGTGAAGTGGAGAACATAAGACGATACATGTTAGAAAACAAAACAAAACTCCCATCTCTCAGGAATGAAGTAGCGAAGAAGTTACAAGCAGAAACAGAAAGAGTAAACAGACTCCTTACACACATCCCAACAGAAACTATTACAGACCTAAACAACCTGATATATGCAGGGGCAAAATCGGTAAGTATGAAACTAAGAAACGAAGAGAATGGACAAAAGAGAGGACCGACAAAACCTGGATGGGAAATCAGACTGGAAACCCAGATCACCAAACTTCGGAAAGAAGCTAAAACCGTGAATCGAAGGAAGGAGGACATGAAACGATTAAGAAGCAAAAATCAGAAACGCAAGGAAAAACTAAATGAGAAACATGAAGAAATAAAACAAAGGATAGCAGCAATAGAAGGAAGACTGAGACGATACAGGTACAAATCAGAACAGAGCAAACAGAACAGGACCTTTGAAAACAATGAAAGCCAGTTTTACAAAAACGTAAATGGAGAAAAAACAACGACAGAACAACTGAACCCAACAGAAACAAAACAATTCTGGAGCAAGATATGGGAAGGACCAAAAAAGCACAACAAGAATGCCCAATGGTTGAAAAACATGAAAGATGAACTGCAAGAAATCGAAGAAGGAACCGAAACAGAAATCAACAAAGAAACGATCAAGAAAACCCTAAGAAAAATGGCAAACTGGAGAGCACCAGGCCACGATGGAATACATGCATACTGGTTTAAAAAATTCACGACCCTGCATGAAAGAATAGCGCAGAAACTGAGCGGATGTATCCGCAAAACAGACATACCAGAATGGATGACGGAAGGAAGAACAACACTAATACAAAAAGACCCCAAAAAGGGAACGACCCCCAGCAACTACAGACCGATAACATGTCTACCAATAATGTGGAAAATTCTCACAGCACAACTGAGAGAACAAATCTACCAATCCCTGGACAAACGTGGACTGCTCCCCGAGGAACAAAAAGGATGCCGGAAAGGACAAAGAGGTGCACATGATCTACTATACATTGATCAAAAGACTCTGAAGGAGGTGAAGAGCAGACAAAAGAACATAACCATGGCATTGATTGACTACAAGAAAGCCTACGACAGAATCCCCCAAACATGGATAATTGAATGCTTAAAAATATACAAGATACCAGACAGGATTATTAATCTCATCCAGAAAGCAATGGAAACATGGAGACTAAAACTGACAGCCGGAGGACAATACCTGTCTGAGATAAAAATACAGAGAGGCATTTTTCAAGGAGACTCTCTGTCACCACTACTGTTTATAATAGCCATGATGCCACTCAACTACATACTCAGAAAGTGTGATGCCGGATACAGGTTTACGGATACAGAACAAAGAATAAACCACCTGATGTACATGGATGACCTTAAACTGTTTGCAAAAAACAAAACAGAACTGGAAAAGCTGATAAACACAACCAGGATATTCAGCCAGGATATCCAAATGGAGTTTGGAATAGAAAAATGTGCACTGCTAGAGATCAAAAGAGGAAAACTGGAAAAGACAGAAGGTATAGAACTCCCCAACCAAGAGGAGATGAGGGCGCTAGGAGAACAAGATAGTTACAAATACCTGGGAGTTCTGGAAGCAGACACAATCAAATATACAGAAATGAAAGAGAAGATTGGAAAAGAATATCTACGAAGAACAAGGAAACTCTTAGAAACTAAACTATATAGCAGAAATCTAGTAAAAGGGATAAACACATGGGCTGTATCACTAATAAGATACTCTGGACCATTCATAGGCTGGACCAAAGAAGAACTCAGGCACCTTGACCAAAGAACTAGAAAACTAATGACTATGCACAATGCACTGCACCCAAAAGACGACACGGACAGACTCTACGTGAAAAGAAATGAAGGAGGTAGAGGACTGGTAAGTATAGAAGACTGTGTGGAAGACACCAAAAAGAGCTGGAGAAATATGTAACCCAGAACACGGAAAGACTGATCACCACAGCAAGAGACACCAGCCCAACAAACAACCCCGGAAGCACTGAACCCAGAAACAAAAAGACAAGAAAGGAAAAGTGGGAAGAAAAACAACTACATGGACGCTTTATAAGACTCACAAGCGATGAAGCCAATGAAAACAGCTGGGCATGGCTAAGAAAAGGAAACCTGAACAGAGAAACGGAATCTCTGCTGACGGCCGCACAGAACAATGCGATTAGGACAAACTTTATTAAAGCAAAAATAGATAAAACCCAGGAAAACAGCAAATGCAGATTGTGTGGACAAAGAGACGAAACGATAAATCATATAATAAGTGAATGCAGCAAGCTAGCACAAAGGGAATACAAGAACAGACATGACAGCATGGGGAAAGAAGTACACCGGGAAATGTGCAAACAACTGAATTTCGAATATGCAAGAAAACGGTACAAACACAAACCAGAAACGGTACTAGAAAACGAAAAACACAAAATCATATGGGATATGAATGTACAAACAGACAAACCCATAACAGCAAGGAGACCGGATATGATAATAATCAACAAGAAAGAAAAATCCTGCAAAATCGTGGACTTTGCCGTTCCAGCAGACCACAGA
The DNA here is from genome assembly GCA_963556195.1 of Sepiola atlantica. Classification (NCBI taxonomy): domain Eukaryota; kingdom Metazoa; phylum Mollusca; class Cephalopoda; order Sepiida; family Sepiolidae; genus Sepiola; species Sepiola atlantica. The sequence goes on along the minus strand of OY744536.1, from coordinate 95,794,622 downwards.
GTGAAGATCAAAGAGACGGAAAAGAGAAGCAAATATACTGAACTTGCCAGAGAATTGAAAGGAATATGGAACATGAAGAAAGTCAGTATAACACCAATAATCATAGGAGCACTAGGAACAGTCCCCAAAAACATGGAGAAAAGACTAGGAGAAATAGGAATCAAAGGGATAACTGAGACCATACAAAGGACAGTAATGATCAAAACAGCTACAATCCTGAGAAATGTCCTCGAATGCGGAAACCAACCCACATAAGCAACGAATGGAGAACAAACACATGGAAGCACAAAACAACAGAACCGGGGAAAATACAACCGAACGAGAGAGGCGCAAGCATAGGCTGACGCCACGAAAATTATGGACAGAGGGTCGAGGAGGGAAAGCGCAAAACCAGACCTCCACTGGAAGAGCGCGGACAGCTCTGGGACCTTGGGAAGGCTTGTTGCCACTCGGGCCCCAGAGGGGACCAATGGCCCTTATCAGCGGGAAATCGTTGGTAGGTGGCTGTTGCGATTACCGCAAGGTCATCAGCGGTGATGAACGAAAAGAGGTGGAGCATACTGGAGGCCTGAGGAGACTTGTTGTCACTCAGACTCCAGGGAATACCACAGGTTGTCGGCAGTGGGTGACCACTGACGATGACCAGTGTGATAACTCCTAGTGAGTAAATAATAATAATAATAATAATAATAATAATAATAATAATAATAATAATCATCATAATCATAATCATAATAATAATAATAATAATAATAATAATAATAATAATAATATGCTAAATTGTAGATGTTGCTGTCCCAGCAGATCAGAGCGTGAATATCAATGAGACTTGTTTACACTTGAAGACTACAAAAACACAAAAAAATAATCTCCACGCTTACGTTTCTTGGTGTTACAATGTTTTCCACATTATTCTATTTGATTATTCTGGGATCACCACTCTAGTTGTCCTTGGTATGACCTTAAAAAACATCAACTGGTGAGGAATCAAAATGCACCAAACATTGATGTTTTATTGTTTTTTTCCTTTGCAAAACTCAATCATGTTCTGCAAAATCCAAAACAAAAAACAAGAATTTCCCTCTCTCCCCTCTTCTTCTCTCTCCCCTCTTCTCCCCTTTTACTCAACCAAACACCATGAATAAATACTTAAACATATAAAAACTTGAACAAAAAAAACTACATCAAAATGATCGGATTCAGCATTAAATGACCTGAAAATTGTTGATATGCCGTGAAACAAAAACAACCAAACCAAAAACCATGATTAAACATTTGAAGATATAAAGAACATGGAGCTTAAAAACCTTCATCAAAATGACCAGATTCGGCATTAAAAAACCCGAAAAGAGTTGATATGTCGTAAAACAAAACAACAAAACCAAAAATCATGATTACACATTTGAACATATAAAGAACTTGAAGGATAAAATCCTTCACCAAAATGACCAAATTCGGCATTAAATGAGCCGAAAAGAGTTGATATGCCGTGAAGCAAAAGAACCTACCTACCTACCTACCACTCTAGTGAGAGCCAGCGCCAAAGTTGTCTTCGCTCTTCAGTCACAAAATCCGTTCTGAAGTTTACGTATTCGAGACCTAGTCAATTCTTCATTTTTGCGCATAACTTAACTATGTCACAGATCACTATTACGTATATTTAAATCTCACAATATCTTATTCGAATTCCATCAACACATTTTCACTAAATTTCAAAATTTGACACTTTCAGTAACAATTAGACTTACCTCAACTTACCACAAACCCCAGATACCTACGGAAATGAGACCGATGTTTCAAAACATAATCATTTGAAACAAAAACGGATGGTATCTATTTTTAAAGGAAGTTATGTCCGTTTTGTCAGGCTTAATAAAATACTAAAAACACAATACCAGAAGTCACTATTCTTTCGCCATGCCTTATGCCAATAATATTGTTCATTTAACGTTCATTTAATTCCTTACGTTTTAAATTTACACAAAAAACTCACTTATTTTATCTTCTTTAAAAAAAGTTTGTCTCAAGTCAAATTATTTTGAAGACTTTAAATATATTGGAATCTGTAAGGGAAAGATCCTGAGAATATGGAGAGTAATTAATAATTCCCAAGAATATATTTCTATTAATTACTTCGTATTTTATATAGTTTAACATCTGGTAAGAGATTAAACTACACAAAATACCAAGTACAAATTGGTTTAGATGTTTGTCTTTGAATTACCATATTCTCCATATCTTTCATTATGAATCATATATATTTAAATGTAACCTAACCCTAACCCTAAAGTTTTACATCTTTATTGTATGCAAGAATAAAATAAAACATAATATAAAAGCATGTTCGTTTGTCGACTTTCTATTTCATTTTGAGAGTGTTCCTAAAATGATCTCTGAATATCTTGATCCGCATCACAAAGTTGTTCATGACGACCTTACCAACTGACAAGAGAGTAGCTGCCATGTACTGACCGCTGATTTCTCTGAGTTGTGTAATGATCCTGGGTCTCCATGTGTACACTCTCCCATTGGTAGTCCCAGAGAAAGGCATCTGGGCATAATGTCTGGTTTCTTAGATTCGATCATGTCGATAATCACAAAAACTCTAAATATATCCGTCAACCGATACCGAGACAAGTTTAAGATGTAACAGCCTGACATTGTCATATAGAACAAGTGAGAGAGAGTGGCAAGTTTGGTTGAGGTCAGTGCCCCTAAAAGGGAGAAAATAACAAACTATCAAGTTCTAATGTATGATATGAAAAGAAACTGGAACATCAAAGAGATCTCCATCATTCCAGTTTTCATAGGAACCACTGGACTCATGAACAAGAATATGAAAAAGTATTTGGCAAGTATACCTGGTGAACCAAGTGCAAAAGAAATCCAAACAACTGCACTCAAAGGAACATCTAGAATCCTGAAAAGAGCTCTCGGTTCGAGTCTGTAAATAGAGGGTGATCATATGGCATTTGGAAGAATGCCCCGTCCCCAGCAAATGAAAGAAAATGAAAATAACATTTTTAAAAAGTCTGAAATCAAAGCTTTAGAATAACCGAAAGGTACATTTTGTTTCGTATAGAGTGTTTCATACGCTCTCTGAACAAGCTTGCCCCCTCAATGGAGCAGCGCAGTTATACGCTTAATGGTGCGAACTGAATGAATTTGATGGGTATCTCTGATAATATTAAGGTTCTCCATTGTCCTATAATTCTTGAAGTGACCCACCTACTCCTGAATTCTGTTCTTTGAGATAGCTTTTTCACATTTAAATTGATGCAGAAATGTGTCCTGACATTTCTTGAATAAGACTGTCTTGTAGCAAAATTTTACACAGTATGTATTTCTGTTGCTCCTATTGAGATCGGGTTCTATTTATATGTGTTGTTGTCGTCATCAGTTCATTGCAATTGGTAGATTAGTGAAAGATATATCACAGACAAAAGGTTGCACGAGACTTTTTTCTTTTTTATTCTCTAGAAAAAGAAAAAAACATGATTCACTCTGTTTTTTTCAGTTTCAAACCTCACCATTGCCATGACTGTTGAATTTCACAGTTTCTTGCGAAATAAAGAGCGTTCAGAATTTTTTAAAGATGAACATTGATAATTTTGATTACTTGAATAATTCAGGCTACTTTTCTAATCCTGAATGTTATTTTACCACGTTTCGACCGATTTAACCTAAACCTAAACCTTCAATTCCGTTTCGTCTAACTGAAATCTTTCTGTCTGACTCAGTCATCTGTATACAATTTCGAACGGATCCCTTTAGTTAATCAACCGGAGCAGCTTGCTCTTGTTCCGTCAGACCCCTGGCTCAATGGGTATAAATGCTAAGGTATACTCAATTCTAAGTTAGCTTTTTTCTGAATGCTGAAGTTTAACTCTTCAGTACGGGAGATAGTAAGAATACAATTCCTAATTATTTAAAACCTCTACCTGATGTCCCTTGGAACGAGAGCTAGCATACCCCGTGAATTAAATTGAAAAATCTTTCGAATTTCTGTATAGATTCCAGAGTTACATATATATATTCCCGATTCGATAGACAAAAGTGAAACAGATTGGAAATTATATCGGTAGAGATGCTGTGTGAATATCATCCCAGATTAGAATGGTAGTCTTACTAACCTAAATAATACAATACAAATAAGATTAGAACGGTAGTCTTACTAACCTAAATAATACAATACAAATAAGATTAGAACGGTAGTCTTACTAACCTAAATAATACAATACAAATAAGATTAGAACGGTAGTCTTACTAACCTAAATAATACAATACAAATAAGATTAGAACGGTAGTCTTACTAACCTAAATAATACAATACAAATAAGATTAGAACGGTAGTCTTACTAACCTAAATAATACAATACAAATAAGATTAGAACGGTAGTCTTACTAACCTAAATAATACAATACAAATAAGATTAGAACGGTAGTC
>OY744536.1:95647675-95785175 GCA_963556195.1 Sepiola atlantica | reverse complement strand
CGTCTTTTAACCCTTTCTTTCATTTATTTTTCTATCTAGTTGTCTTATCCTCATAATAGAACAAACGTGGATAACTCGTGTCGAAGGATGGCCAGAGTTGTTATGAAAACTATTATTTAAAACTAATTCATCTAATGAACAGATTTGCTTTAAAATTTTTATGTGATTCTACGGCGATATTTGTTTTCGTAGACAGAAGTTAACGAAAACGAAATATGATTATTGGAAATACATGAGATGTTTATTGGCTTTAGTCTTTAAAAGACTAATGCTATAGGTAGGATTAAAACAGTTAGTATGATAAGAGTTCCACAAGCCTGAATTTTTTTGAAAGAAGCTACTTGGATAGGAAGCTGTATTACAATGAGGTATGAAAACAGTGAATTTATAGAGACGACTAGACCCACGAGTAAAACTGGAACAAAATAATCATAAATACATCCCATAATTCTGAGAAAAAAACATGCCATAACAGTATTTATAGAAAAGACTGAGACTAGCAACATTACGTCTATGTGAGAGTAGGTTCAGAGAAGAAGAAAGGATCTTGCCAATCAAATAACAGATACGTTTCATTAGCCCAAATATGACAGCAGTACTCCAGACATGGGCTGATAGTAGATTTGTAGAGATAAAGTGTTTTGAGCGATAGAGAGAATCGACTTTACGAGAAGCAGAAAGAGCAATATACATAATGTATGCACCTCAAGAAAGATCCGATGAGAAAAAAATACCAAGAAGTTTCAAAATCAATTTCTTCTCATGAAAGCTCTCACTGTTTCGTACTATTTTTAGTCATTTTTCGGGTTGATGTGACAACTGTATCAGGGATAGCAATCTCTAAAGAACGGTCGTGCGTAACAACGCTAACTGAAATATAAATTGAAAAGTGTTTTTGTTTATAAATCATTGATAATATGTAGTGCTTTCTCGGCCTTGGGATCAAAGTGTAGTATCTGTTCCGATGGATACTGCACCCCATAGACTGGTATTGTCTTGGCCTTCGGGCCTTGATTTACGCGAGTCTATGGGTTTGTCCTGTGCAGTTCTAGGATGTCCACCCTCGCAGGCTTTGCCTCTCCTCTTTGGGGATGAGTAAGTTTATTGCTTACTGCCTGAGGCGACCTACCGGGGAATGCCGACGGGGCTGGCCAAGCATTTTTTTGTAGGCCAGAATGCGCTGGCTTTTCAAATCCCACTTTCCCGACCTTGTGTCACATCTTACCTCTGTGGGAGGTACATACATAACTATGTAGAGATGTGAATTATTAGAAAATAATAAACAATTAGAAGACTTATATTTCCGAAGAATTTACGATCAACATAAAAAAATGAGTTGTGTTACTTTTTAATAGTTTATTATTTTCTGTAATTCTGATTTCTATGAATGAGCAATGCTAAACAAAAAAGAAAAATCCTCAATTTCTATATTTCTGGTGCTGCCACACGCAACTGTTTCTGACTGAGACTATCATCTCCGATACCATTTTTACATCCCATCGACTTCAACAAATTAAATACTGACTAAATACAAAAGCTTTGTAACAGTGTCTTTTAAATAGTGATGAGGGCTGATATCGCCGAAATATTTCAGATAAAAATGTTTAAAAAAATTGCATTGTATGACTTTCTCTTTTCTAGGTTTTATTTTTTTTTTCACGAATTCAATTTTCTGTTTCTCAACAATTATTACAAGCGGGAAGTCCATTGAATAAATATATATCACAAACTCCTTACATGCAGATATATTCTCGAAACCATATTAACAACGTATGCCAACATTTAAAACAGACTTTAAACGGAATGATGATTAATGTGATGATGATGAATTAGTTGTTTTTTATATGCTGTTCAAGTTAGTTCAAATATTTCGAGGTTTAAATCTCTTTTTCAAATTACGCCACTCTCGAAACCTTGCGTTTAGCGTTTATGGGTTGTTGGTAAATAATAAGTATACGGGAATATTATAATTTAAAATTTAAACCTTTACAACTTATGAGAATTTTTCGTCCACATTTATAAAACTATTGATAATATAATTGTTTTATTTCCACGGTAGTTGCTCGACTGAGCTCCAACATATTGCCCCCCCCCCCACAGCAAAAAAAACTTTACTACAACCACTGTAAATAAATTTTATTTCTCCTTATTGTATATCTTAAACTAAACGAAACTTTTATGGGCAAAGTTTCTTTCGAAGAACTACCCGTCTGTGGAATACGACACCACGGGGCTGCTTTGCTTCTTACTACAATATGGCCATTTTAAGTGCAATGTTAACAAATTCTTTTTGAACCATCTTTTTAAATAATCAATGAAATACAAATTGAGAATTAATCATGTTTATAAAAAACATAGATACTCCTCAATTTTTATTTCCTTTTGAGTTTAATTAGTATTTTATTTGAATTTTTTTTGAAAAAAATACGATATGTTCAACATATGTTAGTTACATTAAAAGACAGATAATTAAAGGCAAATATTCGAAAGAGGTTAAATATTAACAAATCCATCAACAACGTTATTTCAAAAAGAGGAATAACGTGGTTTAGACATGTTTTTAGGTTACCAGGCCCCAGCTATGTAAGGGTATTATATGAATGGAAAATCAAGAAGACGACCTCCAAAATATAGGTTAAGCAGATACGGGTTGGGACTCGCATTTCGATCCTGACAGCTGCAATAATACGCAAATACCGTCATAAGAGGCAAAATCTTGTTGTCAAGGATGTGACGAAGTATGTAAATAAATCAGGCATATATTTAAAGAAATTTTCAATCATTTGCGAATGTATGAAGCATCACCACTTAAACCCATTTCCTCTCCCTAATTCCTTTAGAAGACATATCATTAAACCCCAAAACAGTAACGGCCAAATATACGATACTCATAATATTGGCTCACAGGATTTATATAGAAATATTTTCTAATTTTTTTATTTATGTTATATCTCTTTAAATCTTCTCAGGTTTAAATCTCAACTGTTACTTTTCACCCCCATTTTTTTCAAACCTTATTAAACCTTCCTTACATTAAATTTAAACAAACATACATAACACTCTAAGCAAATAACGCGTCCAAACGAGAGTGACACGTGACTTAACATTTCCGAAACAGATGACAACAGAAGCTGAAGAGAGTCGGATTGCTAAGTCCTTCCGTGCTTGAAACCGACGGTACGAATGTTGTACTAATTTTTCTATACCAAAATAAATATATATATATATATATATATATATATATATATATATATATATATATATATATATATATAATACACATAGGTTTTGTAGTTAATTACTAAAATAAAATTTCAATTAATCTTAATATGTTGTGATAGAGTAGTCACCAATTTTAAGGAAAGAGTGATAAATATTTTTAATACAAAATGTATCAATTATGTGGACAATTTGTACAGACAAACATAATTAAAGTTTAGTAAATTATTAGAGTTCCGGATGTTACACTAACGTTCAAGGTTAAGAAGCAGTCGTTTATTATGTAAGAATATAAGTACCCATGTTTGTTTCAACTGTCGCCGTGTGATTTGTGGCAGTGTGCATACATTTACTAGATATTTTAGATGTATGTGCTTATCAGCTTTCCTCTGTATTATTCAGTGAGAGGGTGTGAGTTTGCAACCGTCGTGGATATGTGTTGTGACCTTGAAGGGCCGATAATAATTAAGGCAACACGGGTGTATATTTATAAGAATGTATTTACATAAGTACAGTGTAGTATGTTACAGAAAGACTGCGTTCGATACTGTGGCTATGACTGCCACTAATAACGGTAATACTATTCCTTTCCATCGCAGGAATATGTTGCACAAGGTCGGGAATTGGAAAGTATCAAGCCCATGTCCCTAAAGAAGGAGCACTCCGGCCTCCTCAAAAATAGTCTGAGCAGCCCGTCGGCATTCCCTGGCCAGGGCGCCTCAGGGGATTTGCAATAAACTAACTCCACCAAAAGAGGGAGGGCAAGACCTGTAAGAGTTCACTTTATAGGACTGTGTAATCTTAACAGATACTACACTTTGCTCATAGACAAAAGGCATGTTGAAAAAACCTTACATTTTATCATAATGATATGCGTAGATCTGATGACCTCTTAGGCATATTAAATCTGCGCAGTATAGGGAGATGTATGCATAACAGAAAACTTCGTTCGCCTGGTTACATTGGAAAAAAAAATGGGTGAAAGTGTTGGAGTTACTTGATGTAGAACAGTTTGCGTAACAAAATCAGTTGGCAAGGGAATGCCACGACGACAATGATAAGGGTAGACTTGAGAGAAAGACGAAAAAAAAAGAACTGGCTCAAAATAGGTTAGTTTGGAAGTAAATTTTTAAAAGCCGTCCAACACATGCCAGCATGTAAAACATACGTGATACCGAATATGATAAAAAATCATTTTTTTTAGATGTTTTTACAAACCATACTAGGATGTATTTACATATGTATTAAGTATGTATACATACGACGCGTTCAATAATATATTTTTTGATGAACATAAAAAGAATGCAATGCACCAGAAAATTTCCAAAATTGATACATGGTTTTGAATTGTTTTAGAATAAGTTTACACATTGGAAATTTACCAGGTAAAAAGTTAAACCAGTTGTAAGAACACCCATAACTTAGATACAATCTTTGTTCAAGTATTGCGGAGTGTGTTAATATTTAAATAGGAGAGAAATACGTCTGCATAGCCACCATGTCTAGCCATTGTGAGTTTAAATACATTTGTTATTCGATTCAGTCTTACCCGCCGGGCATTTTCTCTGCTCAGGTGAATGAGGGGCTACGCACCTCATAGCTATTAGCTATTTCAGAAAACCGAATCGAAAGCAATATGTCAGCAGTTATGATGTAATGGCTAACCGCACAGTGAGTTGCTCGTTTTACTCGAGGAAGTCGTAAAATACTAGCATAATTATACGGTCTCGGAAGGTCTAGAAATTCATAGAATTGAACGGAGTTAAATTAAGAATACACGAAAAAATAATTTACTTAGGAAGGTTCTAGATATTCTAGTGGTAAAAAAAGGGCCAAGTTGTTCATACTCTTTCTTGATAAACAGTAATTTTAAATCTACTATCAGTCCATGTATGAAGTACAGTTGTAATATGAAGGCTTGTGAATCTCTGTCTCTTGGAAGGTCTGGAAATTTATAGAATTGAACAGAGTTAAACTAAGTATCATCGAAACATATCGTTTACTTAGGAAGGGTCCAGATACTCTTGTGACCCTCAGAAAAGGGCCTGTTTTTTAAATATTTTTCTTCCTAAACAGAAAGTGTAAATCTACTATCAGTCCATGTATGGAGTACACTTGTAATATTAAGGCTTTCGAATCTCTGTCCTATTTGAGGGTTCTTAGTAAGGTCCAGAAACTTATCTGTAATTTGATTTGCCCCATCTTTCTTCTTCTCTGCACTTACCTTCTCACAGACGTGATGTTGCTAGTCTCAGTCTTTTCTACAAATATTATTTTGCTATGCGTTCTTCGGAAACATTGCCTGGGCAGCCCCGTCGGAATTCCATGCCCAGGGCGCCTCATACATAAGCAATAAACAGTGAGTTCGTATACCATAGATACAGAACACGGAAACTGATAGTAGTAACATGCATAACACACGCACTCAAACACGCATATCTATTCGTTACGTTATGTTACACAGAATATATTGACTTTACAACTAGATATGAACACATACAGGTAGAGTGTATTTTTGTGAAGGGAGATATGTGTATACACCTCCTCGAAGTAATTATAAAATAAGCACAGAGATGCAAGTCTGCGGCAATCCGACAGGGGGTTACGGCTGGGCATGGGGTATCTGTAATATATAAGAAAGCTCATCAGAGCACATCCCGTGGACGTACTTATAATACAAACACAGAAATGCGGCGATGCGACATGCGATGTAGCTCGACAGACTGTGTGTGTCTGAAATAATAGTGTGAGTGTGTATGTGTGTGACAATAGTTCCGATTATCTCGCTTTAAATTGTCGCAGTCGCGAGAAGCGGCTGGCAGTTTCCTCCGGTTTTCAGTGATGCAATATTAACTGAATGCATTCAATTCTCTTATGACAAATCACAAATTATTATGAATTGATATTATCTCTCAGACCCTGGACGACTGGGAAAATATCACGTTTTAACCAGCTGTACTGACCAATCGATTATTTCCGGGCTGAAATTGAAATATTATCTTCTAAATAATATCATTCTCTAGTAATAGCAAACTCCTCCCCAAACCCCCTTCATACTCATATACACTTTATACGGACTGATAGATATTTACGTTATTCATTTGAAGTAGATATCATTTTTGTATATATAAAAAAGCAAGATTTATACTGAAATTCACATTAGAAAATCTACATACCATTGACTAAGATTATAGTTGAAAATATGTGTATGTTTAGGCCAGTGGTGTGTCGAGAGGGCGCGATGGCCTTCAGGGATCCAAATTGAGCTAGTGCGGCGTGAAATCATATTCAAATTCCCTGTTTCTTATATTTCTCAAAGATTTAGAACATATTCAAAATCTCTGAGAAATACTATACTCTGATGAACGTTCATAAATATCAAACACCCCAAATGACAAAGCACCGTACCCTGTTGCATAGTCGCTGTACTTTTTTTAAACGATTACTTCCACAGTATGTGCTGTGATGAACTTACTGAACTTGCACATACTAAAAACACTCCAACCAACGCAATTAAACATCAACCCGTTCAATAGAAAAAAAATCCCCACATTCCGGAATAGCTTCTACTTTGATAGCTTTTTTTTTCTCGGACCGCATATCTTTGTAATTCTTGTCGTACTGTCACCAACAGTAACAACGCACATACATTTAAATGTAATGTGAACACACATCTTGCTGCTCAACTCCCCATCTAGGTTGCTTGCTATGAATCACCCTCTTACGCTTCAGAAGAAATAAGCATTATTTTGTGTGACTAAACGTAAATCAATACGCATCATTTTCTTCCTGGTTACTTGATAGCATGGCCTCAACCACTACTGAGACCACCTATAGCTGTAAAGTCAAATCCTTGCTCCACACTTTCAAAAGAAGGGAGACCATCGGAACGGATGTGCATTTATCTTTTTCGTAATATTTCTTCGAGATATATACTCGCATCTTTGAAACAAACAATCAAACAAAAAGTCTCCGACATCACAAGAACATTACTAGACGTCTGCACACCACTGCATGAGATAGAATACTTATTTTAAATTTGCATTTATAAACACTTAGATTAAGCTGGCAAAGCGATCAGTTTTAAATAAAAGTGATTAAAATACATTAAAAGTATCCGCATACTTAGGTCTAATACTTTTCTATGCCGGATTTCTCAATTTTCTGAAATTGTATAATGTAGAGTTGGGCGCAATGGGAAAAATTGGCACTTTTAAAACCTAACAAAGTATAGTTTTCAACCAATAGCAAATATAGACTTATATTGCTATTTTAAAAAGTGTTTTTCAGGGCATTCCATCATCAGGAACGGAGGTAGGGAAACACGGGTTAGGGTTAGGGTTAGAGTTAGAGGTTAGAGGTTAGAGGTGAGGGTCATGGTTAGGGTTATAGGTTAGGGTTAGAGGTTAGAGGTTAGGGTAAGGGTTAGAGGTTAGAGTTAGGGTTAGGGTTAGGGTTAGGGTAAGGTGTTATGGTTAGGGTTTGGGTTTATGGTTAGGGGTTAGGGGTTAGGATAAGTAGTTAGGATTAGATTTAAGGTTAGGGTTAATGGTTAGGGTTAGTTGTTAGGGTTAGAGTTAGGGGTAGGATTAGTGGTTAGGGTTAGTGCTTAGGGTTAGAGTTAGGGTTAGGGTTAGTTGTTAGGGTTAATGGTTATGGTTATGGTTAGTGGTTAGGGTTAGGGTTAGTGGTTATTTTTAGGGTTGGGGTTAGGGATTAGGGTTTTGGTTTTGCACATGATTTGAAGCAATTTGACTGACAAAGCTCATGTTGTAGCTTCCCCAACAAACAATTATAAAAATTGTGTAATAGACATCAGAAAAACACATTTTGACATCTTAACAAAACTTATATGAATCATAGAACAAGAGGGGGATTATTTATGCTTTCACAATATTGAGTGATTGAGTTATTTGTGCTACAAACATATCTTTTATTTATCTATTGCTTTAAGTTGCTATATATTCATCTCCTCTGTCACAGTTGACATAACAAACACACTCGGACAGTTAGCAGAAACCTCTCAGTGAAGTTGAAAAGCTCGTAGCAACTTAGATATATGACTAACTCAGTGTACCCCGCTTGTAATATTGAACTACTATTTGCTTAATTGATGAGAAATCAATAATCTGAGCAAGGAAACTCATTCAGTTATTACATTATTTCGTTATTGTACAAGAATTTATTACTCTATTTGTAATGAAGGTATAACTATAGGAGATGTAAAATTCAGAAAATAATTAAAAAAACGTTTTTTTTGTTGTTAAACTTAGTTCACCCCAAACAAGTTAAGTTGCTACTGTAGACCTAAGCCATTACTGAGAATAAGGGTAAAAGTTTAGGAGGGTCATCGTAAAGTAAGAGTTGTGTAGCGTGATGATTATTCACATTACTTATAAATTTCTGCATGTCGGTACAGTCGGAGAAAACGGAGCAGTGAGGGTGTTCCAAAAGCCACCAGCACGAGTAAAGAAACTATTGGAGTAGAAGGCTCTCTGGCATCTGGGGACCTCCACAATGAATGGATGGGATTTAGCTGATTGTCGGGTCGATCGAGTGTATTTACGTCGAAAGAGTACTAGAGCAGCGTGTTCATCGTTCATGTAAAACAAGCACAAGAATGCAACATTGCGGTGATTGGACAGGAGCTGGAGCTTGGTGGATAGTTAGGGACCTATTAGATTAAAGCCTCTTTTTTAACTTTGTCTAAGAGGGAGATATTAGTGAATGGTGCACTAACCCAGATGCATGAGTGGATGGTGGCTTTGTAGAAATATAGGATAATGTCAAGTGTGAGAAGTTTTCTAGCACGGTAGAGGGAGCCCATCTTCTTTGCAGCAGCCTTGGCAATGTCTTCTATCTTTTTGTTTCAATTCCTATTACCAGTGAATGTTAGGCCGAGGGGTTTGAACGTTGGACTCTTACAGTCGGGGTAACATAGGGCAGGGAGGGAGTTCCAAAGGCCGGCAGTTCGGGGAAAGAAGCTATTGGAGTAGAAGGCTCTCCTGCATCTGGGGACCTCCACAGTGAAACAGATTGTTTTCGTCAGTCTTCTCTTTAGCTTTTCCTTTAAATCGAATGAAGAATTGTTCGTGAAACGCATAACTACATGAGTGCTGATGCTATCCATAATCGGATCCTTAGACAAATTGGACAAGCATATAAGAAGAAATTAAAATGAAATACTTTACTTTCCCATCATGCGCTACGCTTCCCTAGCCAAGTTAAGAACATCTATTAAATAATTTTTATCAATTAAAAAAAAATTCAGATATATGATGATGATAAATATAGGTTAGGATATATTTTGAACACTATAGAACAAAAAAAAAACATAGGTATATATCAGAATAAAATACACGATATCTCATAAAATGAAATTACGTGGAGACAGAATGTGTTAAACAGACAAAAATAAAAAACAAAACAATTAAAAACAGGAAGAAAAAATCAAACAAGGGATTGACCGGTTTCTATGAACGTCTTCAAAGTTTACTTTTTCTGAAGATGTTCGTTGATCCGAATGAAACCGATCAATCTTTCGTTTGTGTGTGTACTTTGTGTTACGTCTACTTTTCCGGTGTGTGTTATAACGGTTGGGGTTCTTATTTACTTTAAATAGGCATACTAGTTTTGATTGGCCTTTGAATTCGATGATTTAATTATCTTGCCCTTACATTATATTATTTGTATACTATATGCTCAACTTGGCTTTTGTATATCTTATCAAGATAGGGACTTAATGAAATAGTTAATTTAAATACCTCGAATAATAACATAATTAATAATACTAATCTCGTATTGGTGGGCCTAAAATTTCTTTTACTCCGAAAATTACATTAAATCACAGTATTATATAACTGTGATCTGTAATTTTATTTATTTATTTCTCAATTGCAATTGTTTTTATGTAAAAACAATTTTTTGTTTTGACAGCGGGAAGATGTTATACAAGGGTTGGGAAGTGGGATTTAAAAGTCAGCGCCCCAAAGGAAGAGCCGTCTAGCCTACAAAAAATGACTGGTTAGCCCCGTCGGCATTTCCAAAAAGGACGCTCTAGGCTATAAGCAATAGACTAACACCTTCTAAAAGGGTGAGCAGGCAGAGCCTGGGAGGCTACACATCCTAGCACTACCCTAGACAATACCTCAGAACGGCGGAATCAGGGCACAAAAGAAAAAGACGGTACCGGTCTACATAGTGTAGCATGCATCGGAACAGATACTACACACTGGTACTTTTTTAAATTTTGAAATCATTCTATATTGGGATTTAATTTGGTTTGGACATTTATTTACATAAGAATCGATTATCACTATTTAAACGGGTTGCTTTTATATGATGATATATATACATAGTGAAAATATTGGTCTTAATTCAGGAATATTTAGGTGAATACTTAAAGCTAATGATGAATAATTAGAAATACAAACAACGAAAAGCATAAGTTACGTATACGTTAGCACCAGGATATAAAGGTATCATAGTTCCATTGAAAAAAGAACATAATGTTGATGATGAGTAATTATTGTATTTTAGACGCTGTTTGCCTAGTTTTTCATTGTTATTTTTTCTGATTTTGTTTTATATAATTAGCACTGAATATGACCACAACAAGAAATAAATGCACAGAAGCATTTAAAAATATGTTGGTGTAAGCCGTAACAATTTCATGCTGAATAAGAAATAAGTTTTATGGAATGACGTGAATCTGTCTTGCATAACATTGTTATGGTATAAAAATGACATAAAACGTATTGAATATAACATAGCTCTGGCCTTACGCTATTGAACTATTATAATTACTTTATGATATAACATTTATATTTGACTATATATAAAAAATATAAATTTAAACAAAAATACACAAACACACACACATATATATATATATATATATATATATATAGTCATCCACATAAGCCTGTTTCGCTGTTTCACAGCTCATCAGTGCGGCTAAACCAGTTAGTGTCTCAAGCCGGGATCGAAACGCTACCGTCGAGCTGACAGTCGGCGATGCTAACCCCTACGCCATCATGCGACACTGACTGAATGTAAGTGATATCTCAATGTAACGAAATGTAAACATTGCAAATGCCTGAGCTCGGAATTAGTTTTACCCAATGAGCATTGTCTTAAAGCTAATGGCCGTTGACGATACCCTTACAAAAATAAGCTCTACCCGGAGGGAGCTTTTTATAGTCATCCACATACAGCCTGTTTCGCTGTATATATATATATATATATATATATATATAAGTACATCTGTCTCTCTGTCACTGTCTCACTATCGCTCTCTCTATATATAATATTAATATATATATATATATATATATATATATATATATATATATATATATATATATATATATATATACAGGAGTGTTAGAAGATTATCACAATGAAAGAAATGGAAATATGTCGGCGTTGAGAAGTAAGACAAAAACAAGTG
This sequence comes from Sepiola atlantica, assembly GCA_963556195.1. Lineage (NCBI taxonomy): Eukaryota > Metazoa > Mollusca > Cephalopoda > Sepiida > Sepiolidae > Sepiola > Sepiola atlantica. The sequence continues at coordinate 95,773,504 of OY744536.1, read as the reverse complement.
TTTTTCTAAATATTTTCTTTTCAAAATATTTTTATAATCTTTTTTCTATATTGCAAATCTTACTTGATTAGGCAAGACTTAAACACTGTGATGTACAGTGTGTAACCGTGTTTCATAATGTATTTCGGGGAAGACCTCTTTGTACGAATAGTCGGTGTTTCAAATCTAAAAAAAAGGTTCGGAATGGCAATATTGCTTATAACGCAGTTAATATTACTATCCACAGCAAATGGAATAAAACTAAAACTATAACTGATTGTTTGCTTTTGTTTTTTTAAATTTTAATTACTTATTTATTCTATTTTCTGAATATTTTATATTTGACTCACCTGATGAAGTGTTATATTTGTATATAACAAATTGTAAATTTGAAACACCTACTATTTGACAAAGAGGTCTTCCCTGAAATATATTATGGAACACGGTCACAGACATAACATAACAGTGTTTAAAACTTGCTTAATGAAGTAAGATTTGCTATATGAAAGAAAAATTATAAAGAACTTTTGAAAGAAAAATCGCTTGTTTTTGTCTTACTTCTCAACGCCGACATATTTCAATTTCTTGCATTGTAATAGCCTTCTATGACTCTTCTATATACATATCAGATGCAATGCTTCAAGCAAACTACATCTCCTTATTACATATATATATATATATATATATATATATATATATATATATATAAAGAAAAAAATCACATACAATAGAGATAGAATAAATATAGATAAAAAAATGTAGTTTTCTTACTCGGATTTCTTACCAAAATTGTTCACTTTAACAAACACTATATATGTATACATATATATATATATATATATATATATATATATATATATATATATATATATAATATTAAATTTTTAAAAAGATATTGTTTACAAATATTTGTATATTTTTGGAATATTTAAAGAATCATTTTAAAATATTATTTTAAACACACACAGACACACACACACACATATATATATATATATATATATATATATATATATATATATATATATATATATATATATACACATATGAGCAACTAGTATCTGCGCTTCACGAATATTTTTGGAACTTCATGAGAATATATCCGTTCGCGCTTGTGTCGTAAAGAGAATAACGTGGCGTCCTGGTTCCTATGCACACGGCGCGTAACTCATTTTATCTTAGAGTAAATCTGCCTTCTGGGATTTCCCCAATAATATTTCTTACGATATAAACTAATGAAATCATAAATTGGCACCTGTCTCTTGTATTTTATATGCGCTCAAATCCGTCTTGCACTTAGATTGCTAATGCTGGGGGCGGCTTTCCATCTTTACGTTCGGGGCTTATCGATTGCAAAGTGCAAACAACAAAATTAATTTCCCAACGCGGACGCAAAGAAACAGAAACGCTTCTCGGGAAACGTTATTTTCGAACCAGTCTGAAATCATAAACTTTGAGGAAACCGACTGCATTACAGTCAATAAAATACAATTACAGTTAATATAACTATCGTAATAATAAGGTTAAACTTTTTCTCAGCCAGCCTTGAACCACATCCCTTTCTGATAATGCTCCTGAATGCCGTACCTTTTAGCAAGCCTGTTTTAAACTCCATGAGATTATATGCTGGTAGTGGCCTCTTTTTCAGACTTGGTTTGTCTCATACTTGCCAGATAATAAAGGTAATTAATTATCCTTCGTAGAATGCGAGATCATAGTGTTAAATAGTGAAGGGTGCCAGATAAAGAGAGAGAGAGAGGGAAAGAGAGGGAGACAGAGAGAGAGAGAGGGAGAGAGAGATATACTCAATACGTTGTAAGAGTAGCAGGGAAATCGGAAATAGCGTTACGCCTGTTAGGGGTTGATTTCGCTCTCTTGAGCCTGATTCTCGACCGAAGGCGGTTGTGAAAAGGCCTGATCCGTGCCCGTAGGCAGGGATCGGTAGAGTGGGGGTACCAATGGCGTAAATGGCTTGAATATCCTTCGTTCAGTAATAGTTTTCTTCTCTCTCTCTCTCCTTTTTCCGAGCAAGAGCCACATAATCATTTCGTCTTCGATATTTAATAAATCTTCTAAACTAACACTCTGAGTCCATGTGTTATCGATCATAGCCAAAAGACAAGGTATACCAATCAGCGGAGATGAAGCCTGGGTACACGGCTGAGAATGTAAACGAGTATCCAACAATAGTACTTTTATGGTCGGCACTTTCTCAGGTGATAATACAGGATACTTCTTGGATACCTCCTTCATCACAACTCGCGAAAAATTGGAATATTCTCAACTGCAGTGTTTCGCATAGATTATTTTCTCTTTAAGTATTTCTACCGTCGATGACTGGACACGTCTTTCCCATGTACAGGGTGGCGCAAAAGTCACGCATTTGTTTGAATCAGTAACCACTTTCACATTTAATCAAATTTTCTCCTTATTTTTCAGAATATACAGATATAAACATTGATAATTTATCATGGAAAAATATAGCACTGAACAACGAACCATAATTATTGAACTTTACTTCGGAAACCATCGTTCAATAACCTTAACCCAAAGAGCCTATCGTCGGCATTATAATGTCAGACAATCTCCCAGTCAGACCACAATTGATCGTCTTGTGGTCCGATTTCGGCAGCAGGATTCAGTCAGTGATCTTCCACGATCTGGCAGACCACGTTCAGTACGGACAGTGGAAAATGTAGCACTCGTTGAGGATAGCATTGCTGAAAATCCAGACACCTTAACTCGAAGACGAGCCACTCAGATTGGGATGTCCAGAAGGTCACTTCAAAGAATTTTACGAGAATTGCATCTGTTTCCATACAAAATTCAATTGGTACAGGCATTACAACCCACAGATTTGCAATCACGCGTAGCTTATGCTGTTCACATTCAGCAATTAGCCAGAGAACAAAATGAGTTCACCCATAAGCTGATAATGAGCGACGAAGCCCATTTTCATCTGAACAGGTTCGTAAATAAGCAAAACTGCAGAATATGGGCCATTGAAAATCCAAGAACCGTTCATCAGCGTGAATTACATCCACTAAAATGTACCGTATGGTGTGGTGTTACCTCGGAAAGAGTGATCGGTCCATATTTCTTTGACGACGAAGAAGGTGTCGCCTTGATGATAAATGCACAGCGATATCAACAAATGATTCAACATTTTCTAAGGGCAGCTGTTCAAGACAACCCAGAAATGTGGTTCCAACAAGTGGGAGCTACTGCCCACACTGCCGACAAAGTATGGCGCTCTTAAGGCGATGATTTGGCGAGCGCGTAATTAGCAGATTTTCTGATTTTAACTGGCCTTCACGTTCACCGGATTTAACAGCCCCTGACTTTTTTCTTTGGGGTTATCTTAAGGAAAAGGTATATGTGAACAAGCCTACAACGATCCAAGCAGCTTAAAAACAATATCAGACATGAAATCCAAAAACTAGAGCCAGTTATTCTAAGGACTGTAATGGAAAATTCCCTAACTAGAGCCCGTCTTTGTGAGGCCGAAAATGGTGCCCATTTAAAGGATATTATTTTTAAAACTTACTGCAACAAAATTACCAAGTAAATCTATTATTTATCAGAAAAGCCTAGTAAATTACTTGAAATATTGTAGTTTCTATCACCTAAACAAACCAATGCGCGACTTTTACACCACCCTGTATATGCTTTAGATTTACGTTCAGTTATTTTGCCTTATTACCGAAGTAATTCTCCCCTCTTCCCTGTATTTGACAATTATGTAACTTAATCATATTTCCGAATTATTCATATAAATACTGAGAATTTGCATTATTTGGATTATTCGGTCTAGTGTTTTTATTTTTGATGTTATTCTCGCAACGTTTCAGTAAGTTCCGAACTTCTCTAAGTATATCTTGTCGAACACAAGAACCTTTCTGATAAACTCATAGATCCCTAAGGAATTTCGACCGAACTCGTAGCATAACTGCCATAGTGTTATAGTAATAAGTAGTTCAAACTGACAGTTTACTAAAGACTAAGAGTGCAATCTATCAGTGCGGCTGTATAACAGGTAACGAATTCAGAAGTCTATGACTAGACTTCAAACGTTTAACAAAACAAACACAAAAAACTCAGTTCGGTTCAATTCCTGTAGAAGCACAAAACCCCTCTGTGTAACTTCGAGCTCCAATGAACGAAAACAATTCGGCTCACCGCAGAATTTCACTCGACACTCACGTTTCTCGTTTCTCCCTTTCTTCTGATTTTCTTGTCTTTTTTATTAGTAGATTTTCTATCAGTTAATTCCGCTTAACCAATCAGAAAAAAACAATCCGCTGACTCACTATTTGTCATGATAATTAAATCTATTATTATTGTGCAGCAACCAGTAGATTTGTTACTTCGAGGTTGTGAGTTCAATCCTCACTAGAAAACTAGTAAGCCAAAACTTATTTCCCTTTCCATCTGCAAGCCAGGCAAAGGCGGACCCTCTTACTGCGGGGAAAAACTAAGTCCGGACCATCTCCACCGCTCGATTCTGGCTCAAGATCATCAATTCCGCCACAGGCTGATACTCAGAATACAATAACGAATTAATTGAGACTTTTACGTGGGCATGACTAACGGAGCGAGAACAAGCTAGACCCGTGAATTAAATAAGGGCCCTGCTCGAAATTCCTTACGAGTACCAGCAACATTGCGGCGATTGGATATATTTTATGTATATAGGCGAACATTGTTAAAAATAACAGAATTCATCTGTTTAGCTATAACTTTCTTTCTTTCTTCAATTTTTCAAATTATTTTTTGTGTTTAAATCTAAAACAGTGATGACAGTTTCGTATGTGTCACGAATGATTTCGATTTCTATTCAAATCATATGAATGTGTCGAAAGCAAATGGACTTAAAAGCTAGAGAAAGGAGCTCATTTTTTAAATACAGCGGAGAGACGCGCACGTAAAAGAACGTTGACGAATTAAATCATTTAAACATTTATTTGTGTACTTATTTATTACTTTTCAAAGTAATACCTGAATGTATTTCTTAGAGTCAAATAATACGAACATTTATCAGTTTAATTTTGATTTTAACACAAAAAGTCATTCGAAAAATTGAAAGAAAAATAAAAGGTTTAGCCATGACTGATCTTTCACTTTGATATTAATATAAATAAAACTTGCTTAATATGAATATCTAAGTGAAAGATCAGACTATCTCCCCCTGATAAGATCATAATTTCTAATAACTATTGATCGATAACATCGACATGTCAGTGTAGCGGTTTTTTGTACATGTCTGTACAAAAAAATAATTACATATATATATATATATATATATATATATATAGTAAGCAATGAAAATATATATGGCAATCAAGCTACACAGAGACTCCCGTGTTTCATCCCCGGGGGGAGTCGTCAGGCTAGATGCATGGAGTTATTTTTGTCAGGTGTTTTTATATACATGGCTTGCTAGTTAATAACTCCATGCATTTAGCCTGACGATACCTCCCCGGGGATGAAACACGGGAGCCTCTGTGTAGCTTGATTGACATATATATTTTCATTGCTTACTACCTAGCTCTACTTACGTATCGAGCACTGACACATAATAACTGCTCTCTATAAGGCAATCTGCTTATTCATAATTAGTTCCCCCTATTTGTGTGTTGTTTTCTTCAGTTTTATTTTCTTTTTTTCTGTATATAAAAAGTTTTATAAGTATTTATGTGTAAAACAGTACCATAAATATCCGCGTGTCCTAGCAGAGAAAGTGTTGACATATTATTACAGAAGAATTGTTGAATCTCCAAGGAAATGCATTTCAACCAAATGTAATTGAAAACGGCCTTCTCCGGGCGATTTACTGATTAAACGGCATACGTAATTAACGAATATATACCCAATTGGGTAAGAAATTCGTCTCCAATTTACAAGTAAAAACTATTTAGCTGTTATTACATAAACATGAAGAGACTGAGTGATATTATATTTACTAACATGTATCTATATCGTTGGGCATTTGGTTTGTCTGCTCGTGGGTAAATTTTGGCGTCAACATTTCTTGATATTATTATAATCTAAAATGAATCTGTTTTTCTTCATAGGCATATCCATTCTGAAATAACGCTTTATTTGGGCAAAGGACGGCTTTATTCTTAGTCTGTTTATATATTTCACCTCTTTATATATATATATATATATATATATATATATATATCTTACTGTCTCTCTGTCTCTCTGTCTCTCTCCCCCTCTCTCTCTTTTCTCTCTCTGTCTTTGTATATATATATATATATATATATATATATATATATATATATATATATATATATATATATATATATAGAGAGAGAGAGAGAGAGATAGATAGAGAGAGAGATTTGGATTTTCACTTAGAAAATAGATTATTCAGTGAAGACCGGGATTAGGCCAATAAAAACAAGCTCGATGATACTCGATTACAGGGTACAGAGCATTTATATGTGATTTTTTGAAGGCTTACAAAAGCATTCCGTTCAGGAGTCCACTCATCACCACTAAATACTTTTTCATTCAAATATTATTTATTTATCATTTTCAAATTAAAGAGTTTTTTACCTACACGTGTTTCACTACCAAGCAGGTCCTAGCTTGGCAGATCATCAGGGAAATTAAGTACCTGGAATAAGAATTACAACAACCGGTAATACACACTGTAGTGTTGCTTTAATTGGGGTCACTTTGTTTTCTTTTTTGTTCTTCCCTTCTTAAGTGACCTCAATTAATAGGGAATGAAAAAGCAAAAAATCAAGAGATACTTTCATATATATCCATTAACGTTTCGTCTTTATTGTAAGACTTCCTCAGGATGATAATTTGAAGAAAAATGTCATGCAAGTACATCGAAATTTTGGGTTGACATGATGGAGTGATAACGGAAAAGTATTATATTATTACCTAGCTATGGGCAAATAGCATCGTCAACCCGCAGTGCCTAGCGTAGCGACTATGGCAAAACACCCTAGATGACAGTCAGCAGTAAGTTGAAGTGATTGAATTAAAGGCACATTAATTGCAGACCCATCCAGAGTATCGTCGTCCACTTCAGACCGCACCACTTGTAGAGATTGATGCTTCATCACGTTATTACAAGTACTTTATTATGCACCCTCGACAGACACATACTGTAAAACATAGCACGTGTTTCGTTTACATAAGGAGGGGCGTTAATTATATTTCGAAACCAACACTTCATACTGAAACCTTTTTAGCTGTGAGTGCATCGTCGGTGTAAATGCTTCCATCTATGAAACACCTTCGTCAAACAAATAGCGATAAACTCGGAATTCACCTACTTTGTTCAGATCCCAGTTTTAAAAGGCATATTATTCTCTAATGGACTTCGAATTTCTCACATACTTCATTTCTTCATAAAAGCATATTAAACGCTGTATTTCTGAGTTTTTTGCAATACTGGTTGTATAATACAAACATTCAACGATACTTTGTATACTTTTGGTTATTCAGACTACATTTCTCATCTTGTATGTTATCATCATAACGTTTCGACCGCTGTTGCCTCCGACCTTCTTCAGGTGTATCTCTTAGAACTCGGGAATATTTATGTAGAACTCGGGAATCTTAAAGGAATTTCGAACGGAACACTTTTATTAAATCCACAGGGATAGCATGCATATAGTACGGTGTATGCATTGATTATTTCGTATGTAATTACTGTTACTGGTGACTTATTAGCTGAGATGTCCGTGTTTTTCTATAGTAAGAACACAATGTATAAGTCTATACGTAAGTATACTTGTATTTTTCATACATGTGCCTGTATATATATAAGCATACAATTATAATTTTTCCGGGCATATATGGTTCTGTATTTGTATATACCTCAACACGTACGTATATGTATATGAAGGCATGCTGGGTTTGTCACTATTTTTGTGTTAATTTAGTTAAGCATAATTTTTCCACTTGATATACTCGTATATATAACACATGTATACATGAATGCAGTGGTTATGCTTGTATATGCATACCTTTATCTTTGTACATATACACGTTAAGTCAATTGAGTATAGATTTATATGCGTTTGCTTATATATATATATATATATATATATATATATATATATATATATACAGGGTGATTCATAAGTAACTTAGCTATTTATTTTTGAAATTCTAAAGTTAAAAAATACGGTAATACAAGACAGAAAGTTTATTCACCAAATTCATTTATGGGTGTTTAAAATTACAGCCAATTTTCAAAATTTCCACCTTCGTTCTGCATGCATAGCTCCATTCTTTTTTGCAAGGAATTTACTACTCTTTGTAGCATATTTGATGGATTATGAAATAAATATATATAGAAAAAAATATATAAACGAACAAATATTAAAATAACAAATATCAGTAATTAGAGTGAAAGATAACAATCATCAAAAGTTCATAGTATGTTTGTGCTTCATATGGTAATCATTTTAAATAGCCAAGTGAAGTGACTTATGAATCACCCTGTATATAAACATTCAATGAATAAAAACATTACAATTGTTCCAAGAATAAGAACATCAAGTCCAGTATGGCGTACGATCGTTTCCAAAAACAGTTTGGAAATACTTTATTTTATTTATTTTATAAATTATAAACGCTAATCCAAAACGTCTCTTGATTAGCGCCTTTAGCAACACGTCTTACAGAAAGTCAGAGAAACATTAAAAAGCTCGTTGTAGAGAAACATTCACTGACAGAAAGAGTCACCGGTTGATATGTTAGTAGTATAGGGGGGATACAATGGTACCTATAAACCAAAACAATGGTACATACAGAAGAAATAATCCAATATTTTGCATAGATTTACGCTTTCAAATTAGGCAATAAATTAATTAAAGTTACAAATTATTTTGTCAGAGTGAAAACAATAGAATAGAAATAATAATAGGAATAAAGTAATGGAAAAAACAAAAAGATAAAAATATAAAATAAAATATATATACATATATATATATATATATATATATATATATATATATATATATATATATATATATATATATATATATATATGTATATATATATATATATATCTTGGATTTAGTTATTTTCTCTGGGAATTTAAACTGCATTTCCCTTTTTAGTTTTTTTCTTTGTTTAAAATGACTCAAAGCTTATATATATATATATATATATATATATATATATATATATATATATATATATATATATATATTATGAGCAGGTAGCAAGGATACGTACGAAAAGGTGTTAGTGCTAAATATAATCGCTAATTTTACTAATTATAAAAAATATTTGTGATTAAGTATGAACATTTGTTTTAAAATATTTCTTAAATACTGCCTGAAATTTACAAATTTTGAAAATCCATAGATTAAAGACTATGAGATAATTCTTTGTTTTGAAATTTTTATGAATAAATAAAATTTGAAATCTTTCTACTTTTTATTTTCATCATGCATTCTCTTTATTTATTGCTCTATCCTATATATTGAGCGCCTTATTATCACGATAAGCCTTTATTTAAAGGTACAATATGTATCTTTAAATTATCATTCAATTTTATATGGATACTTTGATATACGTATTGAGTTAAAAGTAGTTGTATTTCGCCTTTTTTTTCATACTTGAAACCCCCTTATTTTTATCCCATGGGTAATTCTGTCTAGATAGTTTTCTTTGTTACTAAAAGTAATTCTGTACAGAACTCAGCTTTAATGATGACATTAACGTCTTTGTTCATAGTCTGGTCAGTATTATTATGATGTTCTCTGGATTGCTATTACTATTAGTCTTTTCTTCTCCTCTAATAATCAATTGTGCAGGATGAATGATGGCCGCATCCCTAAAGACCAAAAGACCTTCTCTACGGCGAGCTTGCCTAAGCCTCAAGAAAGAGGGGTCGTCCTCATCTCCGCTTCAAGATATGAAGGCTTGCTCAATTGGCATTAATACATGGGAAGCCTCTGCCTCTGCAGCTGACAGACCTGCCTAGAGGAAACAGATACGCCAGGAAATGATCATCAGTGAGAAGACCCTCCACGATGAAAACGCTGCGAAGAGAGCTAGGAGAAGAGCGAGCCTACAGGCAAACCAACAAGCCAAGGTGACACATTATACAACAGCTTTCGTATGTCAAGGCTGTAGTAGACCATACAAATCAAGAATTGGTTTCTACAGTTACACAAAAAGATTCACACAAACAACAGCCCAATTCGGCGCAGATCTATAGTCGTTGCGACTGACGGATGCTAATACTAAAACTTTGAATATTATTATAACTAATAAGATTATTATTACAATTATAATTGATATTTCTGATGTTCATAATTATTATTATTGTTCTTATTGATATAATCACTGTAAGTATTTATATAATTACTATTGTAACTACTACTATTACTGTAATTGTTTATATAATAACTTTAAACTTTAACTAATATTAATATCATTATTATTAATAGTAGTAATAGTAGAAGTATTTATATTAAGAAATGGTAAAAAAAAATGTTTCATGTGTCTTTTATTATAGTTTTTTTAATTGGTATTTATGTGATTTTAGTTTTTTTTTACATGTTTGTGAATTATGTGAAACATGTTGATGCTTTAACTCAAACTTCTATTTGTGTATATGGCGCTGAAGAAGTGACATATAGTGAATCATATATATATATATATATATATATATATATATATATATATATAAGAAAATTAAATATAATTCATAATCGTTTCTAAAACGATCGTACACCGAACGTTTGTTGACTTTGAATTCTTGGAACTCTAATAAATTATGTTAGCAATCTTTTGATTTATTTATGAATCACTATTCATTCAGTATATATATATATATATATATATATATATGAATAAAATGAAAAATAAAATAAATAAGTAATTAAAAAGAATAAGTAATTAACATTAAAAAACAAATTAAAAAACAAAACAATAAGTTATAGTTTTAGTTTTGTTACATTTGCTGCGGATATTGATATTTACTGCGTTATAAGCAATATTGACATTCCACAAGTGTTTTCCAGATTTTAAACACCCACCATTTGACAAAGAGGTCGAAATATATTATGGAACACGGTCACACACATTACATCACAGTGTTGAATTCTGGTCTAATAAAGTAAGATTTGCTATATATAAAAAAATTGATGAAATTATTTTGAAAAAAATATATATATAAAAAAATAACTTCTCAACGCCGACATATTTCCATTTCTTGCATTGTGATAGCCTTCTAATACTCTTCTCTCTCTCCCCACTCTCTCTCTCTCTATATATATATATACACACACATATATATATATATATATATATATATATATATATATATATATATATATATACATATATATATATGCATATATATATATGTATATATATATATATATATATATATATATATATATATATATATATATATATATATGTGTAGAGAGAGAGAGAGAGAGAGAGAGAGAGAGAGAGAGAGACAGAGAGAAAATATTAAGGTATAGGAACAGTTTATATTTCTGAAGTAAAAAAAATCAAGAGTTATACTGGGTGAAAATAATTCCGTTCAATTTAAAGACAAATCAAACATCATATATTATCAAGACGCCTGAATATACATGGAAAGCTGAAGACTAATTAGTTTGTATAAATAAGAATTTTAACACTGAATAATGTGTATTTTAGAAGTTCAAACATAATTAATTTTAATTTAAATATCTGAAACATGATCCAGCAATGAATATTCACCCAATTTCACATAGACACACGTTTCTAGAAAAATATACTTTTTAGTAAATTACATTTAATAAAGCTACAGCATGAAAATGAGTTTCTTCATCAGTATATTAAGAATTTTATCAATTTTCAGATACTAGTAACATTATATTGTCATAATACTGATCGTCAAAAACAATTCCGAGTTTGGAGAATAAAATCAATGGATTACAGATTAGAAAAAGATTTCCTCAAATAATATAGATTACAAAAGTTCATTAAACTTACCCTTTCATGGAAGCAGGTCCAGACAACGCATGAATCCACTTGAGATAAGTAACAAAAATAAGGGGATGCCCATTTATCTTATTCTTTAAAAGACTAAGGATATAGCAAAAACGGTATAAAAAGAAGTAACTGGAATAACAAGATGTTTTACAATTACGTATCTGCGCAGTAAATTTATGACGACTCTTGACCACGAGTCAAACAAGGGTGAACAAACGAAGCGCAGAATAAATTAGACAATTCTGAACAACACATGCAATAATAGTACGCATAGAAGAAACTGAGACTAGCCACATCAATTCTGTAAGAGAGCGGGTGAGAGAAGAAAACGGGTTGCGCCAACAAAATTACCGATACGCTTATGAACTTTCTGAAGAACCCTCAAATGGGACAAAGATTCATTGGCACACATATGACTACATTACTCTATCCAAAGTCTGATAGTTTATTTGTAGAATTATCAAATAACAGGTGCGAGAAAGTGTTTGAAACTGCGTTACAATAAGCGATATATATATATATATATATATATATATATATATATATATATATATATATATTTATAAATAAAATTAAAATATAAAATAAATAAGTAATTAAAACAAATAAATAAATAAGTAAGTAAAATAAAAAGAAACAAAAAAACAATCAGTTATTGTTTAATTTTTTTTTCAATTGCTGCGGATATTAATATTTACTGCGTTATACGCAATATTGCCAACCGCAAGTGTTTTTGAGATTTAAAACACACAGTATTTGACAAAGAGCAATAGAATCTAAAGTATGTAACCCCAAGAATGATTTGACGGGAAAGAAAAACCAAAAAATGTCAGAGTCGATTTCTCATCAAGAATAGTTGTATTCATGAAAATCTCAGGCAAAAAAGGGGTCACGCTTTTTTGATTAACAGACACAAGCTAAGTCTTATCAGGATTAAAGGAAACACTACTGTCTGTGATATATTACTATTAGTATTTCAACTCGATATATCCGATTATACAGAGCAGCATGATACCGCATTGTTCCATTGTAATAATGGTCGTAGTCTTATACAAATTCATTAAAAGTCTGCATCGCTGCAGTGTAGATCGAATGAATTACAGATGCAAGAAATTTGGTTAAACATTATTAATGGTCGATAAATCTTTGTCGTGTGAAGTTGAAGATAACAGTAATCGATAAATATAATCTATAAAATATGCATGAAAATAAAACAAAAGATTTAAGATCTCATAAATTTTAATAACATCTTTTGTACTTAAACGCACTTTGAAAGAAAGAGATAACCATATCGAGAAGGTGGTGTGTTTGATTCATCAAGTTTTTAAGAGTACCTCTTTTTCCCGCCAAAACGCTACGTCTAAGTTATCTGCTACATAAAGAAATTATTTTCAAATATCAGTTTCTTGATAAAATCATACAAAAGCCTATTCGTTCCATTCTCCGAACATGGTGAATATATGGCTGGTAGAGGGCAGTAGGTCCTATTTAATTTAAACGCGTCCCATAATTGTAATGTTACAAAAATGTGACTGTTTATACCTTTTCGCTAATATATCAATGAATTATACACACACGTTGCATGAAGTTGTTCTTTTCTTTTAAACAGTTGAAAACGTGGCAGAAACATCACGTCTTCTTTTGACTTTTTTCCCACGTTTTACTTTTAGTAAATCAATTTTACAACCTTCATTTTTTTCGGAAGACATTTGTTGATCCAAACAGAACCGGCAAAATTCCTTCGTTTTTTGATGATTTTTTTCCTGTATTTGATTTGTTTTTCCATTCCATATATATATATATATATATATATATATATATATATATATATATATATATATATATATATATATATATATATATTAATTGAATGACATCATAGAATGAGAAATGAATCATTTTATTAAAGTTCAAAATCAAGGAGTGATATTGCGTCCTTAACTCATGAGTTTTCAAAGAAAATCTTCTCCTCAGAGGACCATTACTGCAATGACATTACTGCATGAGTTAAGGACGCAATATCTATCCTTGTTTTTGAACTTTAATAAAATCTGATTAATTTATCATTCTATTATGTCATTCAATTAATATTATTGATCTATACACTATATTGAGCTTTGTTTTTATCCTGATAGTCTGCTGGTTAAATATATTATTTATATCTTTAAAGTATAATCTTACTCTCTCTCTCCCTCTCTCTCTACACACACACACACACACACACACATATATATATATATATATATATATATATATATATATATATATCAAGGGAGGCACGATAGCACTCTATCCCTTAATAGACTTCAAAAACCGCATATGCTTGAAATCTCATTTCTTTGATCAGTCATAACTCAAAGACCAATATACCAAATTATTTAAAACTTTGCACAAACTTTTCATTTGATAGGTTCTATAAGTGTGTAAAATTTCAGCATCATTAGTCAAGGTAACCCAGAGATCCAGAAAGGTCAGGAGTGATTTTGTGTTATCCGTGTGTACGTACATACGTGTGTGCCACCCTGTATCTCATCAACTATTTGATGGATTCAGCTGATTTTTCGCAGAAATAGAGGTTCTAGGGTCTAGTTGATGGCATTTACCATATACCTTAGTTTTCCAGAAAATTTAAAATAAACTTAAAAATTACCATTTTCTTGAGGTATAGCCTTTACAAAAGTAGTGACATTCCATGATAAATGCCAGTATATTGAAATCATATGCCCTTAATAGAGTTCAGATGAAAATTCATATATACTAAATGTACAAAAGCAAGGAAATTTCCAAATTTTTACACTTTTATTGTCATTAATTAAGGGTATGACTACATATCAACCTAACCATTTCATGATCACATCACTACAGTATAAATCTCTATGCACGAGTGGATGAAGTGTGTGAGGTGCGCTGAAGAAAAATTCCTACCAGTAAAATACATAGCCCTGTTGTACTCGCATACCCTTATATGAATTCAGTATACTGGCATTTATCATGGAATATATATATATATATATATATATATATATATATATATATATATATATATATATATATATATATATATATATATATAGTTTCTTATAGCTTTTAAACTAGGGATAGAAACAAATCGATTCTTCTTAGTATTATCCCACTTTTTAAGCGGTAAAGAATGTTTCACTCTAGGCAAACATCTCTGTTTCTATCGTTAGAAGAAAAACTAAGAAAAAGTATGAAACTAACATTATGGCGATAAAAAAGTCGTACATACTTCGCCAAGGTGTTTGTGATCTAGTGGTAAACCACCAGACTGCAGACAGTAATATCAGAGGTTCAATTTTTGCACTGGTTAGCCATACCGATCATAATTGATAGCCAGACACACGTGTCCATGGATTATTTTATGTACGCAAAAATTAATTAATAAATATAATATAAAAATCCTATATAAAAAACGTCGACCGAATGCAATATTTTTTAATGCTTAGGAAGTACTAAACTATTAAGAAAAACAGCTGTTTCTATTGCTATAAAACACAATAACAAACAACTACGTAATAAAAAAAACGAAGACGAAAACATTTAAGTGCGCGAAAATATCTCTGTACAGCAATAAAAATTCATATATATTTCGACAAGGTGTAGAATACGAAACAGGTGCCCATGTATTCCTTTTATGTACGCAAAAGTTAATTGATATGTATATATATATCTATCTATCTATCTATCTATCTATATATATATATATATATATACTCTGAATATTTAATGGACGATTTATCTGATGATAAGAAATGTTAAAATATAAACTATTCATTTTTTATTACTAAGCTGTGAAACGCGCGTAAGATATAAAAGTATGAAAAACTTTAGAATAACAAATATAGATTTTGTTTGTAAGACTAAGGAAAAATACATGTATTCGTCAGAATCTAAACAATTGGAAATAGGGAAAAATAAACAAATACAAATTATGGTGACGGATTGATTTTTCCTTTGGTCATTTGAATATATATATATATATATATATATATATATATATATATATATATATATATATATATATATATATATACAAAGACTCTTGCGTTTCATTTCCGGGAGGAATATTCAGGCTAAAATTTTAGGCTGAAGATTCCCCCGGGGATGAAACGCGGGAGCCTCTGTGTGGCTTAATTGCCATAAATATATTTTCAATGCTTACTACCTAGCTCTACTTACGTATCGAGCACTCTTGAAGTAAATACTGAAAATTTATACATAAACAATTCTATCTCTTTATAAAATTTAATGTGGTACATAAGATACTAATATATATATATATATATATATATATATATATATATATATATATATATATATATATATATATATATATATATATATATATATATATATATATATGTGTATTAATAATAATGATAATCCAGGTAAAACATCCACAGGGTAGTAATCCAAAGAATTTCAACCGGGTTTATAAAAAGTGCTCAATATCAAATATCTTTCCAAATGTGATCTAAGGTTAAAATCGGATTCTAACTCTTCCTGATAAGATCTCAGTTTATAATAGCTGTTGATCGATAACATCGACATGCCAGTGTCGCAGATTTTGTACATGTCTGTGTAAATAAAATAATCCTATATATATATATATATATATATATATATATATAGTAGTAAGTTTTTGAAAGGCTGTGGGCAATGCAATTCCGGGTAAGATGCAAGATGAAAGGAAAGGAACAAAAACAATAAAAATAAATCGAATACGATATAAGACTTACTATTTATTTTTCCTTTTTTTTCCTTTTTTTTTTTTTTTTTCTTACATAACAGCAAGAGTGTTTTAGCTGTCCGGGTGATTAAAAATCACTATTTGATATTTCGGGAAAAGACATCCCTTTTTCAAAAATAATTAGACCAGAAGAAGAATAATATTTTATTCTTCTCCGACTGTGTAGAGAATAATACAAAACAAAATGGCTGCCAGATATAGACCGCAGCAAAAAAACAGTTTCACAGGGAATATAAATTAAGTTAAGTTTTATTTTAATATTATGTTAAATATATGATTGGTGTTTAGAATATTAGTGTAATGTTGGTTAGGTGTATGGTGTTCGATAAACTGTTATTTTTGATAATATATATATATCATTTTTTATTTTATTTATTTTTTTTTTTTTTTATATTTGAATATTTACTTTGTTTTATCTTCGTATTTTTAATTTGTTTATCTTTCTATCGTTATTTAAGAATTTTAATATAAATTAAAGTAATTAGTCTCATATTTTAAATATTCTAGATCTATCTACTTATCGATTTCGATTATCATCTATTAAAGAAGTGTTATTAATTACTAATTGTGAGTTTCGTCAAATTAGATTAACGAATTAACTTATTAACTTGATATATTTATTATAAGATAAAGGGGAGTAACTCTGGATTTTTTTAAATATTTTTTTTTATAATTAATTTTTTTAAAATTTTTTTTTAATTTTATAAAATCTTTTTTTTTTGGTGGAGATCTGTATAACAATATTAGTATATATATACAACATATATACACAAATGCATATATACATATATATATACATATCTATGTATTATTGTTTGTTTAATTGTTTATCTATATATATTCATCAATTTCTTTACAATAAAACTTAACTTAATTTATATTCCCTGTGAAACTGTTTTTTTGCTGCGGTCTATATCTGGCAGCCATTTTGTTTTGTATTATTCTCTACACAGTCGGAGAAGAATAAAATATTATTCTTCTTCTGGTCTAATTATTTTTGAAAAAGGGATGTCTTTTCCCGAAATATCAAATAGTGATTTTTAATCACCCGGACAGCTAAAACACTCTTGCTGTTATGTAAGAAAAAAAAAAAAAAAAGGAAAAAAAAGGAAAAATAAATAGTAAGTCTTATATCGTATTCGATTTATTTTTATTGTTTTTGTTCCTTTCCTTTCATCTTGCATCTTACCCGGAATTGCATTGCCCACAGCCTTTCAAAAACTTACTACTACTATACCCAGCAATGCTTCAAGCAAACTACCATTCTCTACTATATATATATATATATATATAGGGAGAGAGAGAAGAAAGGAATCCAGGCTAAGTAGGTAATAAAACAATAGAAAAAAGAAAAGAATAAGAAGGCAGGTATTAAAAATGATAAAACAAATAGAGACTAATTGAAAGAGTTAACAAGTAAATAATCTAATCCGATACTAATCTATAAAAAATAGCTCATCCCCCACAATATTTATTTAAAGGGAAACTTTTCCATATCCATCTCACGTCTCTGTCTTTTTTGGTTGTAAGTAACTGAGTTCGGATGTGTTCTACTGATGAGCCCAACGGAGGGCGAAACTCGAGTCTAGGACTTTCGGTTTGTTTCTTTTCATAGGTTGTGGGCTGCGGCGTTGTCTGATTGTGGAAATAATTTTATATATCATCTCACATTCAAGAAATCTAATATATATATATATATATATATATATATTATAGCTACTCATGTCTATTTTTAGCTAAGTGGTTTGTCTGGGTCAATACATATATATATATATATATATATATATATATATATATATATATATGGATTAAAAAGGAACAGCGAGATACCAAAACTAAACGTTTTGCTTAGCTGTTACGTGGGCTTTTTCAATAGCGAAAATATGCAAAAAGTAAGTTATTTGCCATTCTTAACATGTTTTCGCTTTTGTAAAAGCCCACGCAAAAGCTGGGCGAAATGTTGAGCCTTAAGTCTTCGGCTGTTCTTTTTAAATTCATACCGTCGGATTATTTTATCATTTCATTTATCATATATATATATATATATATATATATATATATATATATATATATATAATCCAGGTAAAACATCTACAGGATAGTAATCCAAAGAATTTCAACCGGGGTTATAAAAAGTGCTCAATATCAAGATTTTATATATGATTATTTTTATTTACACAGACATGTACAAAATCTGCGACACTTACATGTCGATGTTATCGATCAACAGCTATTATAAACTGAGATCTCATCAGGGAGAGGTAGAATCCGATCTTAACCTTAGATCATATTTGGAAAGAATTGGATTCTTTAAAGAGTGTTTCTTTTTAAAGAACTACCCGTTTGAGGAACACAATACAACGGGTTTGCTTTCCAGCTGACTATCACATACTCGTATCAAAGTCCAATGTAAACAAATTCTTGTTGAGCTCTCCTTATAAATAATCAAATTCTGCCCAGTTTTAACCGTCGTGTTCAATCATTATGATGTCGTCTCACGGTTCACCTTACACTCATGAACCCTTATCCTCGAGTGGCTTCGGGACTTGATAAGCGCTACATAAAACCCGTAAACATAACTTTAGTCTTCTATGTATTTTTTAATGGAAATCGCTCCAGACAAGGCATGACGCCACTTGATGTAAGGAGCTACAAAATAAAAATACTACTTCGAGCAAACAATAAGTGCTAGATGGCTAGATTCCGACCAAGAAAACAGCAATGCTTTCCCTTTGTAAGAAACATCGCTCATGGAATAAATGGAGTATTGATTTACTCCTCTCCAGGAGTTAGGCACAAGGCCAGTTTTTATCTTACTCCCACAAGTAAGACGTGACCCAAGGTCGGGTCGGGAAAGTGGGGTTTAAAAATTGCTTGGGCAGCCCCGTCGACATTCCCCAGTAGGGGCGCCTCATACAGTAAGCAATAAACTTACTCCTCCCCAAAGAGGGGAGGCGAAGCCTGGGAGGGTGGACCTCCTAGAACTGCACAGGACAGACACATAGACCGGCGTAAATCAAGCCCCGAAGGCCAAGACAATACAAGTCTATGGGGTGCAGTATCCATCGGAACAGATACTACACTTTGATCTTAGCCAAAAGGCCGAGATGATAACAAAATAAAGAAGGTGAGAGTTAGTAGGCTGTCACAAGTAAACCTAAGATTCACTTCTATTTTTAATGAATTAAAAAAAAGAACGAGATAACTAAATATAATAATTTGCAAAGAACAAAATACAAATGATTTTGACAAAACACGTGGCTTAACATTTTTTGGAATTGCGTTTTCTTCGAGATGCAGGTCTAATCTCCGCCGTTGCGTTCAGCATTATCTCTTTTCTCGCACCCTCTCAACAACAGCTGCACTCCGAGCAGTTTTGGGCCTGCCAGAACGCTGGTCACTCTCCGCTGTCGTGCGACCATTTTTGAATCGGTTGAACCACTCCTGTATTTGTGTTACACCCATCGCATCTTCTCAAAACATCCGCTGAATCTAACGCGACGGCGGAGAATCTAACGCAACCACTATAATTAATTAACCAACCCAAAGAACATTCCTTTCTTCATCTGTGTACCTAAAACCAACGAAGCTTCCATGAACAGACTTTTTGTTCCACGAACTTTCTATCTGCGGAACACTCTTCCGCGGAGCTGCTTTCCAAGCTGACTATCACATGGATGTTTTCAAGTCCAATGTTAACAAATATCTGTCGAGCCGACTTCTGAAATTATCCAATTCTGCTAATCGCACACGTCGTTTACAATTAGTGACTGTATTTGTTACTATATTTGTGTTCGAATAAGCTCTTCACGATTTGACATCCGAGCTTATCGCTGTGGCTTCTCCTTCTACTCTCGTGTGATTAACTATTTAAACATCATGGATTTTATATTTCCCAATTGTGTACACTATAGTTTCCTCCTTTTTATAATCTCAAGAAATTGTATATTTTTAATCTGAAAGCATCAGCATCAATCAATAATTCACATGAAGAATGCTTATAGTCGCATCGACTGAAACGTTTTCAGAAAACAAACTTTTGATGCTGCGGACTATAGTACTAAGTAAAAACAGTGCAACCAATGCCGACTTCTCCCCTCAAACATTCAGAAAATCACAGTACATTAAGCCGTGTTTTCTTTGCTCAAACTCTATCTAATTTCCTTCATCGTTGACTGCTTGCACAATCTATTGAATGAGGTGATGATTACGTTCACAGTTCAGTGGATGCCGATAAAGAAACGGTTATTTGCATATCAAAACTCATATTGACTCGATACCGTCTGTAGGAAACGAATGCTATCATATCGATTAAGTCTGATCGAACGTAAAGAAGGACAGAATTATGAAATCGCTTTAGATTGCTTTTTTCCATACGTGAATTATTTCATTATTTATTGTCTTCAAAAGAATTTCCAGAGATTGTGTCCATATTTGATTTAATTCGGCATTTCGTATATTATAATGGACATACACCTTGAACACAGAAACACGCACTTACATAAATATATATATATATATATATATATATATATATATATATATATATATATGTGTGTATGTGTGTGTGTGTGTGTGTGTGTGAAAAATGACAAATGGAAAACAGGTAAAAGTGCAGGAGAAAAACAAAAAAAAGAGATTTGACCGGTTTCGTTCGTGTTGGCGAACGTCTTCAGAAAAAGTGAAGATTTGGGAATAATTTTATTTTGAGAGCACGCCCATGGGAGGAGGAAAGGATGATTCGATTGGACCATATGAGAAGACTGTAAGTGACATTGAAATATGACAAATGGGTGACACATCTTCTTAATTTCTTATTCTTCCTTTTATATTTTTATTTATTTTCTTTTTCTTTTTTACTTTCACACCTACTGAGCTAGTATAACGGAGGCGGTAGGCAGAGGGGGTAAAAGGCAATAAGAGGGAAGAAGACAGAGGAACTAGCAAGGATAAACACAAATAGGAGTGGGCATGACATTGATACAATGCGAGAACCCAAACATTAATCGGAATGTATCAGAGATAGGTCCGCTAATTTGTCTGATATTAGGTTTTATAAAGCAATAAAAATCTTAAACTGATAGTCTAGAAAAAATCTACTTTACAGTCAAACTAATGTAAGTGATAACTTATTATAAGAAAGATGTTTTTTTTTAAGTGTAAGATGATATGAAATACATGTAAGAAAATTACTTAGATAGGGTTAAGTTTGAGACATGTATTCAAATGATTTGATTAGCAATGAGACTTGCTATAATCTCAACAATTTTTTTATATCTATAGATATTTAATCAGGGTCGCAGTGGTGTAATATATTGCATTGTTTTAGTGCGATTTTTGCAAAGTACGCCTCTTGTGCTTG
The DNA here is from genome assembly GCA_963556195.1 of Sepiola atlantica. NCBI lineage: Eukaryota > Metazoa > Mollusca > Cephalopoda > Sepiida > Sepiolidae > Sepiola > Sepiola atlantica. The sequence continues at coordinate 95,751,407 of OY744536.1, read as the reverse complement.
CACACACTTAGCCCCCCCGATCCATCCACTGATTCTAACGCAAATCTAACGCGACCACTATAATTCATTAACCAACCCAAAGAGCATTCTTTTCTTCATTTGTTTACCTCAAATCAAACGAAGCTTTTCACGGACTTTCTGTCTGCGGAACATTATTCCGCGGAGCTGCTTTCCAAGCTGACTATCACATGGTTGTTTTCAAGTCCACTGTTAACAAATATCTGTCGAGCCGGCTTCTGAAATCATCCAATTCTTTTAATCGCACTCGTCGTTTCTAATCCTCTCATAATATTCATGATCATCCAACTGACTATCTGAATAATCCTTAACCAAGAGTTTCCTTCATAGTTGGTAAATGGTGACTAGTTAGTATAAACATAATAGAAATAAGGTTTATTCAATGCCAAACACACATTTCGTCTTTTTATTAAATACTGCCTGCTGAACTCGCACATAAATTGGTAAACATTACTATTGAAGGCATAAAGTATTTTAAAGAAGATTTATTAGCCGGTTACTATATTAATTCAAGTTATTAAATTAAAAGTTGCTCTTTGGTATAACAGAGGCGCATTTCTGTTCTGGACTGTTACCTTACTTCTCGCAAATGCAAGATGGTTACCACTTCTTCTTTCATGTGAATCAGATGATTCCGGTGTTGGCATTAGTTTCTCCGATGTTTTTCTAGTTAGAAACCTGTCTAGAAAGACATCGGGTACTTACGGGAAGGTTGCCAACATCCCTAAATGAAAGTGATACTGTGGAACCGACTGGATTCGAACTTGGAACACCCAGGTTTTCAGTCCGTGTCGATATCCACTTAACCACCGTCACATCCCATGGTTACCACTGATAACTTTATTCACAGCCAATAATTAGTACACATAGCCATATTTTATATTAAAAATGAAATTTCAATCTTTTTAAACTAAGGTAGATCACATAGTATTTGGTAAACCAATTTCTGACTAATTTCCCAAAAGTATTTTCTTAAAAAAAATATGCAGTAGTAGGCCATCACCGATCATGTCCGACCATGAATGATACTTGCAGATCCAACCGGCTAGTTTCAGATTTTACGAAGTCTTGTCAGTAATGCCAATGCCCCAAGGAGCATATTAGCTTAACTGAGGTATTTGTTGCTGTGGCTGAGAAAAACAATATCTCACTAATAACATGTATAACTCTAATAATAGGTAAACTTTACGTCTAACTAGAACTTATACTTCGAAATAGTAACTAAACAGGTACGTAATATATTGTTAAATAGTAAGGATATGTCCGCTAGTACTTATCTAATGATTGTAATGGGAAATGTTAGCACGTAAATAAGAAATAGAGGCCAGACGGGTTTAGGTGTTTCGCCTTTAGGCAACTTTGTCTTCTGTGGAAACACAAGCTAGTGGTTATGACGTAACACGAGATATGATGAGAGCACAGGGATGAGACTCTATGCTGAAAGCTTGAAGCAACGATACGTTACAGGAAATGACTTGAGAATCGATTATAAACAAAAAAGCCAGGACCAGAAATCTGTATCCTCTGTATTTACCGCCTTCCTCCGCACCACTAAGAAAAAAATAGGTAGCATCAACAGCCTAATAAAATAGGTCTCCTCGAAATTTGGGATTTTGTTATTTTGTTTGTGCTACCTGTTATTCCAGAGCGAGACTCCACCGCCACGGAGAAGTAGCCATTGTGGGACGACGGGAAAAGGGGACGGTTAAAGTGTCTCCAGTTTGGTGGACCGCTGTTGTTGAGCGTTGAAATTAGTAAGTATGATTTAATTAGACTACTATGATTTTTAGATTTTAATTGATAACAAACATATTTTATTGTGGCGTACAAAACATTAGAAACACCTTAGAGGGGTGATAATACAGCAAGCAATATTACACCAGAAATAGAGACAAGATTAAGAAGCGACATTATCACAGATAGCGATGTTTCCACGGTTGTGTAACACGACCGACTCGACAATCAGCCAAATCCCATCTATTCACTGTGGAGGTCCTCAGATGCCGGAGAGCCTTCTACTCCAATAGCTTATTTCCTGGCGCTGCAAGCTTCCGAAATTCCATCCCTGCTCCCTGTACCCCCCACCAGTACCGACATGCAGAGGTTTAAAACTAATGTAAACAGACATCTCGATACACTGCTCCCAACTTGGGGTGATACCCAAAAGCCACACCCAAATTCTCCGTAACTTTTTACGTCTACAGTGGCGGCCTGCCTTGTTTGAGGTGAAATATGTTAAAAAAAACAACAAAAAAACAGTAACGCTGCAACAGTCGTAAATATTTGGACCGTGTTATTGATTTACCTGTTAACACAAACGATTACTTCTTTCGGTCGACGACTGTCAACGGTTAACGTAAATAAAACATGATTTATTTATACACTATTTTAATCAATTGCTGATACAATTCGAACGTTTCAGAGTTTCGAATTACACCTTTTATTTCCATCACCAGAATATATTTCAAATAGTTTTCCCCTGGACATAACTTTCCGTGGCGATACATAAATCAGTTAGCAGTATTTACTTAAACCTTATATAAATATTTGATAAAGACAATATATCTTGTGAGTTGTGGTTTACGTGATGAGATGGTTTTCTAGATGTATGTCTTTTCGATCTAATGCGGGTATAACCGTGACTTACCCGTGGGATTAAACGACGCCAGAAAATACCCCGTAGAATAATATTTATTTACTTCTTCCCTCAGCTGTTTCACATTTGCGATCACGATAGAACTGTGATAATTGGTATAAAACGTTCCTTATATTTGAAGTGTGAGTTCATTTACGCCTGAAGAAGCGGACATATATGGGGTAGAAATTAAAAAAATAGTTTTGGAAATATTATTTGGCTAACATTTCATTAACCTTGTCTTTTGAGTATAATAAACATGATTTTTATATTGGACAAAACACTGGCTTAAAATCATGTAATATATGTTAGCCCTTGAAAACATCGCAAACCAGTGCTACTGATCAAATATAATGCAAATAAAAAATATTAAAATGTCTATATCATGTGCCCATACGACGTCCTTTAAAGCAATTTCAATTACGCTACAAAACAGAAACATTTAAATGTATAATATTTTTTATCAAATGAAATGGAGTTTTAATTATTTATTTTTATTTTATTTTAAAAATTTATTTCATTATCGATATTTATTTTTATTTTTTATTTTTCAAATTTATTTTATTATCGATATTTATCATCGATATTTATTTTAATTTTTTTAAAATTTATTTTATATCGATATTTATTATCGATATTTAATTTTACTTTTTAAAAAAACATTATTGTATTATCTCTATTGATCATCGATATTTATTTTTATTTTTTAAATTGATTTTATTATCGATATTTATCATCGATATTTATTTTAAAAAAAAAATTTATTTTATATCGATATTTATTATCGATATTTAATTTTACTTTCTTTAAAAACATTATTGTATTATCACTATTGATCATCGATATTTATTTTTAAAATTTATTTTATTATCGATATTTATCATCGATATTTATTTTTATTTTTTTTAAATTTATTTTATATCGATATTTATTATCGATATTTAATTTTTCTATTTAAAATTTTTGTTATTGTATTATCTCTATTTATCATCGATATTTATTTTTATTTTATTATTTTTTAATTTATTTTATTATCTCTATTTATTATCGATATTTATTTTTATTTTTTGTTTTTTTATTTATTTTATTATCGATATGTATTATTGATATTTAATTTAATTTTTTGTTCTTTAAAATTTATTTTATTATAGATATTATGTGCAAAGTTTTGTTGGGAGTGTAGTGAACAATTTAACCGCTTTATTTCGTTCCAAAAGAGAACAACAATTATTTTTACGTTTTATTGTTCGAATATTTGAACTTGTGGGTTATTTCTTTAAATTAATGATCCCGATCTTTAAATAAATATGAAACGTTGATGAATACATCAATAATATCTTTAGTTTTCCTTTTTTAATTTTCATAAATAATATATATATATATATATATATATATATATATATATATATATATATATATATATATATGTGATTTTATGAAGGCTTACCAAAGCATTCCTTTCAAGACACCAATGATCACCATTAAAGATATTTTTTCTTACAAATACTATTTATTCAAATTAAATGTTTTTTCCTACACGTGTTTCACTACCAAGCAGTTACTTGCTTGGCAGATCATCAGGGAAATTAAATGTCTGGAATACTGGTTTCAACTGCCGACAAAACACAATGTGGCGTTGTAATAGTTGAGGTCACTTAAGAAGAGAAGAGGAAAAAAAATAAAAATAAAAATGTGTTGACTTTTCTTTGTGAGAAATTTGATTTAGAATTCCCATACAATCATTGGGTTGGAATGGTAACTTGTGAGCGGTAACTTGAATGATTTAGTTCTTTTGTTTTCTTGTGGGGGGGGGGGACTTATTCATCATTGTACCGGCCGACGTGAAAAGTGTATTATCGCACATTGTTCCGGTTTTGTGGTTTTATTGAATGTATTTGGGACCGATTATTTGCTTGTTGGCTTGGTGGAAGAAATAATGCACAAGCTACTTTTCTAAGACTTTTCTAGGACTTTCTTTTTTATCGTTGTTCTTCCTTGCTTTTTAAGTTTGACTTTTATTTTTATTTTTATTTTTTTCCTCTTCTCTTCTTAAGTGACCTCAACTATTACAACGCCACATTGTGTTTTGTCGGCAGTTGAAACCAGTATTCCAGACATTTAATTTCCCTGATGATCTGCCAAGCAAGTAACTGCTTGGTAGTGAAACACGTGTAGGAAAAAACATTTAATTTGAATAAATAGTATTTGTAAGAAAAAATATCTTTAATGGTGATCATTGGTGTCTTGAAAGGAATGCTTTGGTAAGCCTTCATAAAATCACATATAAATGCTCTGTACTCTGTAATCGAGTATCATCGAGCTTGTTTTTTATTGGAACAACCCCGGTCTTCACTGAATGATCTATTTTATAAGTGAAAAATCTAAATCTATATATATATATATATATATATATATATATATATATATATATAAAAGGAGATTGTAGTTTGCTTGAAGCATTGCTGGTAAATGTAAGTGCAGATTAGTCGTCCGAGACTATAGCAATGCGATGTGGTTGCCGTAAGATGGAAAAGTGAAAAGAAATAAACGCAAACTGATTAAATACCAAATAGTAAATACTGTCCGGTAAGTAACAGTTCGGCAAAGGGTAATCTTAAATATTCAACAATAAAAGACTGAGTGGGTCGAAGAAAAACGGGGAAAACCGGTGTCAGAACATCGAAATACGGCAGAAAACAATTGGAAGTATGAACGCAGAAAATGTCAAAATTCTATTAAGCAATCATATAACTAAAGTTAAAATATTATAAACATTTGTTTAATAATATACTAATTTTTATAATTTTATTATGTTTTATTTTATATAATTCATTAATTAATTTTTTTTCTCTTTTTTCTCTTTATTCAATTCAAATTTAAATTCACGTGTGGGCTGTTATTGTCAAAGGGGGATAACTTATTTAAAAAATATATTTAGAAATGAGATTTGAAATTTGAGAAAGAATTTTCGTGCTTCTACCTATCTACTCTCCACTCTGCACACTCGTTCATACATACCTTTTTTATCAAACAAATCATCAAACACCTCCATTGCAAGCTACACCAACATATCAACGCTATGTCAGATATCAAATTTCCCTGCCCCTCACACCTTCCACCCGCATCTCCACATCTGTCAACAAAGCTTTCCACCACTGTTTCCACCCGGAAAAAAACAGACTCATACTTAAATTCAACTGGCTCCATCAAAAACAGATCTTACAGCCACTTACCAATTATGGAGCTGTACACGGACCCCCTCTCCATCCTCAAACTACTACCCAACCACTTATCACTGACCTCACGTGTTCTCTCTCCGCAACAGAAACCGATCTCCTCAGCCTCGGACCCAAATTTTTCGTTACACAAAAACTTAATGACCAAACCCTCCTCGATATTAAAACGCAGTTCTGCAGGACAGCGTACCATTTGAAATGGTTATCAGCCTTTGAACCACCTTCCCTTGACCCACTTAACAACTTCACCCCCACCGATCCCCCTAATTTTTCATCCAACCCCTTCCCCGTTTATCAATCTGACCGCCCCCTACACCCTCCTCCTGAAAACCACCCTTTAGACCTAAAGCTGGTAAATCTCAAACATAAGATTTTCTACATACTACAACGGGAAAAACACCGTACCACACCAAATATCTCCCATTCCCAGCGTCTCACCCTCAAAGGCCTTAAGAAAAAAACCTGGTCTACCTACCCTCTGACAAAGGCAAGGAATTCTGCATTATCTCCCAAGAATCCTACAATACTCTCGCCCTGGAACACCTCAGCAATACATCCCTTTACACACCTGATAACAACATCTCAGCTACCCGCATACAAACCTCTATTAATAACGCTTGGTCCCAAGTTTGCTCCAGACGTAATCTCCCCCAGGTTTATAGGTTCAATCTCACCACTAGAAACATTAGACTCCCCACCTTTTACCATCTTATTAAAACCCACAAAACCAGCAACCACCTACAGATCAGACCTATAGTCTCCAGTACTGAGGGACCTCTTTACAAGATCTCCTGGCTCCTCTCCCACTTACTTAAGCCGCTACTCCCCACCTTCCCGGCGCATGTCAGCAGCTCTGACCAGGTATTAGATAGACTCCACTTGCTCCAACCCCAACAGCTCCGCATCAACAACTACATCTTCAGCCTTGACGTAGTCTCCCCTTATACTTCCATTCCCGCACACCCCGCCATTGACCTCATAACTGACCACATCTCCTCTAACAATCTTGACTGTTTTGGGCTTACCCCTACAGACATTCATCAGCTCCTACGTATCATTGTGGATAACACCTACTTTAAGTTCAAACAAGACACATACAAACAAGTCTCTGGCCTACCCATGGGTTCCAGTCTCTCCGGCCTCCTCGCCATTTCCTACATGAACAGACTGGAACAACAAGCACTTAGCACCTGTCATTCCCATATTTTCTTCTCGAGATACGTTGACGACATTTTGATCCTTACCTCATCCCGAGAGGAAGCTACCTCTATCTTTAATACATTTAATAATTCTGACCCCCACATTAAATTCACCATCGAACATCCCAACACCTCAGGCTCTCTCTCACTTCTAGACTTCAAACTCAGCATTAATGACGACAGATCTCTCCACACCACTTTCTATAGAAAACCCGCCTGCAGCAACCTCTTTATCCACTACAAATCTGCACTACCCCTCAAATCCAAAATTAGTTACGCACAAACCGAAATCACCCGCATACAGGACAAATGCTCTTCTACTTCCGATAAAACAACACACACCGAAGCCTTCCACCAAACCCTATTAACCAACGGTTTCCCCCTAACTACCATATCCAGCCTTAACAACACCAGAAGACGTAGACACCACACTCTCACCAACACTTGCTTCCTTAAACTCCCCTTCTTTAGTGACCGTATCACTTCTGCTATCCGCAATGCCATACGTAGTGAGAACCTTAACATACAACTTTCTCACACAGGCACCTCTCTCCGACAACATTTATCCAAAAAAGCCACTACACCCCAGACCCCTGCTCTCTAGCTAGTCGCTCCATCCCCAACTCTGGCCTCTGCCTCCGCACCTATACAGTATACAACCTACAATGCGCTAAGTGTCAAAAGTTCTACATCGGTAGTACCGTTAGGCCTCGACACCAACGCATTAAAGAGCATCTAAACACCCACATTTCTTCCTTCCATAAACACTTAATATCATGTGGCAACACACATCGCTCCATTTGTGTCCGCATCCTCAACTCCGTCCGCAATATAGGTCAGCTTCGAATTTCGGAAGCTATTCTAATCTCTAAATTTCGTCCAACCTTGAATAACAGTTGCTTCTCCCTTCATCCTCTGATTCTTACATCCTCACACTCCCACCCCAACTTATTTGCCTTTGTCTCCTCTTTATTTGCCAACGCCACCCACCCCACATTTTTTTTGCTTGCCTTTGCCTCCTCGGTATTTGCCAGCGCCACCCACTCCACATTTTTACACTTTACGTATTATAATTGTGGAATGGAATGATATGCACTTTATTTACACGCATTTAGACCTAGTGATTTTATGTGTATGCATATATTCATGTATGTGAATATGGGTGTATTCTCATGTGTGTATGTGTATGCTCAATAATATAAAATAATAGTAGAAAATAAGAAAATTAAAATAAAGGAAATAAAAGATTGAAATTAGGATGAATAAGGAAAGAAAAAAAAATAAAGAAAAAATAAAGAATAAATTAAATATATTAATAGATCATAATAACAAGGGAGAATTGAGGAAAAAAAAAAAAAGTAAATGTAAAATAAGTGAATCTATGAGTCAATGGATAGATTAAATTTATACAAATTTACTTCTAGGAGTATTTTCCTCTTAAATTAACTATAAAAAATAAAAACGAAAGAAAGAAGAAAGGAAAAGGTGAATGAATGAATAAATAGTACATTTTATTTTTATTTTATTTTTATTTGTTTATCTTTATTTTAATTTTATTTTTGTGTGTTTATTTATTTGTTTGCTTATTTTTATTTTTATCTTATTTATTTATTTTCTCCATAGTCCCCCCCCCCTTCCCCATAGTCTCTTCTTATCCCCCCCCTTCTCCTGTTACAACGGTTCCCTCCTTGGCTTTGATCCATTCCACAATTCAAATTCCTTCTCAAATTTCAAATCTCATTTCTAAATATATTTTTTAAATAAGTTATCCCCCTTTGGCAATAACAGCCCACACGTAAATTTAAATTGAATAAAGAGAAAAAAGAGAAGAAAACAATTAATTAATGAATCATATAAAATAAAACATAATAAAATTATAAAAATTAGTATATTATTAAACAAATGTTTATCATATTTTAACTTTAGTTATATGATTGCTTAATAGAATTTTGACATTTTCTGCGTTCCTACTTCCAATTGTTTTCTGCCGTATTTCGATGTTCTAACACCGGTTTTCCCCGTTTTTCTTCGACCCACTCGGTCTTTTATTGTTGTTTTCTGATAATGAAAGTTTTTCTTTCGAAAATTTAAGATTACCCTTTGCCGAACTGTTACTTACCGGACAGTATTTACTATTTGGTATTTAATCAGTTTTCGTGAAATTATTAATAAATCGTTTTGAGTTTAACTTTCTCCCTGCGTTTATTTCTTTTCACTTTTCCATCTTACGGCAACCACATCGCATTGCTATAGCCTCGGACGACTAATCTGCACTCATATATATATATATATATATATATATATATATATATATATATATATATATATATATATATATATATAGTAGAGAATTGTAGTTTGCTTGAAGCATTGCTGGGTATAGAAGTAGTAAGTTTTTGAAAGGCTCTGGGCAATGCAAGTTCCGGGTAAGATGCAAGTTGTAAGGAACAAAAACAATAACAATAAATCGAATACGAAATATGACTTACTATTTATTTTTCCTTTTTTTCTAAAATCTTACATAACAGCAAGAGTGTTTTTAGCTGTTCGTGTGATGTCCGGGTGATTAAAAATCACTATTTGATAGTTCGGGAAAAGACATCCCTTTGTCAAAAATAATTAAACCAGAAGACAATAATTTTTTTCCTTCTCCGACCGTGTAGAGAATACTACAAAACAAAATGGCTGCCAGATGTAGACCGCAGCGAAAACTATAGTAGTCTCGCAGGGAATGTAAATTAAATTAAATTTTATTTAAAGGTTATGTTAAATATATTATTTGGTGTTCAAAATATTTGTGTAATATGGGTTAAGTGATATTCATGTCTCCATCTTAGCGTCTGTAAGGAACATTGGTGACTTTAGAATCACAGAATCAATCCTCATCTCCAGATTAAACCCCTCACTCAATCAGCGTCACGAGCTCCACTCATCATTCATTCTATAATATCTACCCCCCATCCACCGAACAACCCCCATATCTAACACTCAACAGACTCCGTCTCCAACACTTCACTCATTACTTACCTCCTATAATAAATCACCACACACCCAAACAATTAAATAGGCCCCTCCCCATATGAACTTCCATCCTAACACACTTTCAACCACAAACCAAAAACCATATTCAACATACTCTTCTAACCCACCAAAATAAGTCAATCCATATCCTAGCATTATTAAGTAATTAATCCAAACACATATAAAATGTATACAAATAACATGCAAATATTAAATAAATAATTAATAAAATAAATTAATAAAGTAAATAATAATAATAAAAAATAAAATATGTAAAGAAAATGAAGAATATACAAATAAACAATTAAACAAACAATAATACATAGATATATATATATATATATATATATATGTATATATGTATATATGTATGTGTATATATGTTTTATATATATACACTAATATTGTTATACAGACTTCCACCTAAAAAATAATATTTAAAATGTGAGATTAATTACTTTACTTTATATTAAAATTCTTAAAATACGAAAATAAGATAAACAAAATAAAAATATAAATATAAAACACACTGAAATAAAAGTAAATAATCAAATATAAGCTTAATAATAATAATAATATATATATATATATATATATAATAAAAACTAACAGTTTATCGAACACCATACACTTAACCAACATTACACAAATATTTTTGAACACCAAATCATATATTAAACATAACCTTAAAATAAAATTTAATTTAATTACCATTCCCTATGAGACTGCTACAGTTTTCGCTGCGGTCTACATCTGGCAGCCATTTTATTTTGTAGTATTCTCTACACGGTCGGAGAAGGAAAAAAATTATTGTCTTCTGGTTTAATTATTTTTGACAAAGTGATGTCTTTTCCCGAAATATCAAATAGTGATTTTTAATCACCCGGACATCACACGAACAGCTAAAAACACTCTTGCTGTTATGTAAGATTTTAGAAAAAATGGAAAAATAAATAGTAAGTCATATTTCGTATTCGATTTATTGTTATTGTTTTTGTTCCTTACAACTTGCATCTTACCCGGAACTTGCATTGCCCACAGCCTTTCAAAAACTTACTACTATATATATATATATATATGTACAAATATATATGTATATATATGTATATATATAAATATATATATATATATACATATATATATATATATATATACATATATATATATATACATATATATATATACATATATATATATATATATACATATATATATATATATATATACATATATATATATATACATATATATATATACATATATATATATATATATATATATGTATATATATATATGTATATATATATATACATATATATATATACATATATATATATATATATATATACATATATATATATATATATACATATATATATACATATATATATATACATATATATATATATATATATATACATATATATATATATACATATATATATATATACATATATATATATACATATATATATATATATACATATATATATATATATATATACATATATATATATATATATACATATATATATATATATATATATATATATATATATATATATATATATATATATATATAGTGTGTGCGTGAAGAGTCGAATGGATTCGATGGGAAACCGAGTAAGAGAGCTCAATGTACTTATTAACAGAGCAGGAATACATTTTAAGGAAATAAACTAAACACACATTGAGGTTGTCCGCATTATAAATTATTTCGATCTAGATGGATCTCATCAGACGCGTAAACAGCCACATTCAGTTCGGAAATGTGGCTGTCTACGCGTTTTTTGAGACCCATCTAGGTCGAAATAATCTATAATGCGACAGTCCTATTGTGTCTTTAGTTTATTTCTTTTATATATATATATATAGAGAGAGAGAATGGTAGTTTGCTTGAAGCATTGCAGGGTATATCAAAATACGTAAGAGAAGAAGAAAAATACGAAAATAAAACACACTGAAAATATAACCAATAATCAAAATTCTGAACTAAATAAAATATATATATATATATATATATATATATATATATATATATATATATATATATATATATATATATATAGAGAGAGAGAGAGAGAGAGATATTATTGTTATTTTTATTATTATCATCATTATTAAAACCAACAGTTTATCGATCACCATAACATAACTTAAAAAAAAATCTTTAATTTACATTTCTGCGAGCCTGGTTTTCGCTGCTGTTCTGCTTTGGCAGCCATTTTATTTTGTCAGATTCTCTGCATAGTCGGGGAATTCTTCTGGTATTGATTATTTTTGACAAAGGGAAGTTTCTTTTCCCGAAATATTAAATAACGATTTTTTAATTATCCGGACATCACACAAACAGCTAACAACACTCTTGCTGTTATGTAAAATTTTAGGAAAAATAAATAGTAAGTTATATTTCGTATTCGATTTATTGTTTTTGTTCCTTACAACTTGCATTTTACCCGGAATTTGCATTGCCCACAGCCTTTAAAAACATACTCTCTCTCTCACTCTCTCTCTCCTTCTCTCTCTCACTCTGTCTCTCTCTCTCTATATATATATATTTCAAATATTTCATACCCTATCACAACAAATTCTCCCTATCCCCCTCACCCATTCCCCCCCTCAACTATTTCTCCCACACCCTCACTTTTCCATACCCCCTTCTTAAATTCCCTTATTTTCTCAAAACGCTCTCTAAGACCACAACTTTCGCCCATCCACCAAAATCACAGCCCCCCCCTTCTCTACCCATCCTCCTTTTCTCTGCATACACCCCCACGCACAAACATTCCAACTTACTTTTCCCCTTCAATCTTGACCGCAGCCATCTGGTCAAACACCTCCCTGCTCCCTCTCCTCCACTCCCTCTCTGCCATCCACTTTATCCCTGCTCACCACCCCCCCACCTCTTTCTCTTACTACCAGCCACAGTAGTCCCTGCTCACCCCATCTTTCCACTTTCTTCCCCACTCATTTTCTTCAACATTCATTTTTATTCTCCAACAAGTACGGACGTCCACCCAGTAGTTGCCATTATTTTATTTTATTTTTCCTCCCAATATGTCTACCCTACATGTATTTGTACTTGCATGACATTTTTTCTTTATTTTATCATCCTGATGAAGTCTTATAAAGAAAGACGAAACGTTGATGTACACATAAAAAACATCCATTTTTTGGTTTTCCTTTTTCATTTTCCCATATATATATATATATATATATATATATATATATATATATATATATATATATATATATATATATATATATATATGCTCGTAGAATTCTCGTCCCAGGTCGGGTAAAATTAATTTCCTGAATAGAACTGTTATGCCACAGTCTTCTTTTTACCGTTACACAGATCAAAATTCTTATTTAAGATAAATAAAATAAATGTCTTTAATTCTTATCTAATTTTGATCAAATTACCTGACTTTTATTCTAGTATATCCATAAAAGTCGAAATTAAAGCTTAATTGGACCTCAGAAGAAATTGAAAATCATGGAATCTTGCTCAATTACAATCTATTGATCAAATTAAATACCAATGTCAAACATTAAGTATTTCAAAGGATACATTGCACCCATATTTCCCACTTAAAATGCTTTAAAATAGTCTTCAGAAACTGAAATTTCTTGAACATGTATTCACTCAGGTTTAAAAGCCATCGTTTAAATTTCAGAAATATAGAGGATAACTTTATTTGCAAGTAGGGATTTCGCCTCATTTACTATATTTCCATGAAACTAAATTAAACTACATAAATAGTATATAACCACCAAATTTAGACTTAGCAACTAGGTTCCTAAATTCGTAATGGTCGTTTGGAGTGTTTAAGAGTGAATCCTATGCATATAATTATATAATCAAAATGCATATACAGCATAATCACGTTGACACGCCGGTTCACAGAAAATCACCGAAGTTAATCGACATTGAGCCTGGTCAGTACTAAATGGGTGACCATTTGGGAATAGCAGGCCCTGTATGTGGACACCTAGCCATGGGTAAATAGCGTCATACACATGCAGTGCCTAGCGTGCTGACTATGGGAAAACACCTGAACGAAAATCAGGAAGGTGATGCAACACACTGATGATGATGATGATGATGATGATGATGATATATATATATATATATATATATATATATATATATATATATATATATATATTATATTATATATATATATAATATATATATATATAAAATAAAATATAGTAACACGAAATTACATAATCATCGATGCAATAATTTATTTCAACGTTGTGGTATTGTCAATAAATTAAATAACCAACTATATATATATATATATATATATATATATATATATATTTGCACTGATTCAAAATGAAATCAGTTGCATCAACTTTCGAAAACTAACAACTCGATATTTAGCTAAGTATTCATATACATTCTTTTATATTTAACTGATTTTATAACATATTAAAAAAAAGAGTATACACAAAGGTAGTAATGTTGTTAACATCTGTTTCCTGAGAATATTTACTTTCAATCATTCAATGTAGCATTGAATTAAAACAGACATCATTTGAAAGGATTCGAAGATCTATGGAATATTTGTGAAAGCTTATTAGCAGAAAATTTCTAGTAAAATTACCAGTGAGTAATAAATGTTTGCCGACTGCTTCGATAACGCAAAAAGAGTATTCGAAATGGGCGATGGGTGTTGGAAATCTCTAAGCCTTGTTATCACTCAAATAAAATAGAAAAAAATACTTATTATCAAGGAACTGTCAGTAATAATTACTTGTGTAGAGAACTTCAAGAATGGCAACACAAATATAAATACTATACTAAAACTATAACCACTATACTAAAACAATAACTACTATACAAAATCTATAAAAACTATACTAAAACTATAACAACTATACTAAAACTATAACTACTATACTAAAACTATAACATCTATACTAAAACTATAACTACTATACGAAAACTATAACTACTATACTAAAATATAACATCTATACTAGAACTATAACTACTATACTAAAAGTATAACAACTATACTAAAATATAACTACTATAGTAAAACTATAACAACTATACTAAAACTATAACTACTATATTAAAACTATAATTACTATACAAAAACTATAACTACTATACTAAAACTATAACAACTATACTAAAACTATAAACACTATACTAAAACTATAACTACTATACTAAAACTATACCTACTATACTAAAACTATAACATCTATACTAACACTATACCTACTATACTAAAACTATAACAACTATACTAAAACTATAACAACTACGATACTAAAACTATAACTACTATACAAAAACTATAACTACTATACTAAAACTATAACTACTATACAAAAACTATAACTACTATACAAAAACTATAATAACTATACTAAAATATAACAACTATACTAAAACTATAACTACCATACGAAAACTATAACAACTATACTTAAACTATAACTACCATACAAAAACTATAAGAACTATACAAACACTATAACTACTATACTAAAACTATAACTACTATACAAAAACTATAACTACTATACTAAAACTATAACTACTATACAAAAACTATAACTACTATACAAAAACTATAACTACTATACAACAACTATAATAACTATACTAAAATATAACAACTATACTAAAACTATAACTACCATACGAAAACTATAACAACTATACTAAAACTATAACTACCATACAAAAACTATAAGAACTATACAAACACTATAACTACTATACTAAAACTATAACTACTATACTAAAACTAAAATTACTAGGCGCTGATGCTGACCTTGTTGTTAATTCAGGGAGGGTAACTAGATTGGACTAAAAAAATAAGCATAAAATAAAAAGAGAATTTTGTAAAGCAAACAACCTTCTCATTTGTCATGTCATTCTGTACCATCGATTGAGCCTTGCAAGCGTATTTCTGCTAAATTGTAAAATTGTTGAATACAAAACGACTTGACCATTTATTTGACAATACGATCATTCGAGAAATTATTCCTCTTCATTTGGGATTACATGATTTGTCCATACACACTTCACCACAGATTAAAGCGAAATCTCATATGAACTCAAATGATAATTCGCCGCTGGAATTAACATGTGATGAGTGTGAATGACACAACAAGACATTTCGATTATAGCTGCACCCGCTATGGAACAGATTAGAATCAGATCTTTTATATTAAGCGCCAATATGAATACATGCACCCACTTAAATACCATCTTATATATATATATATATATATATATATATATATATATATATTCATATATATATATATATATATATATATATATATATATATATATATATATATATATATTGGTGCAGAAAAATTAGTACAACATTCGTACCGTCGGTTTCAAGTACACAAGGACTTAGCCATCAGGCTCTCTTCAGCTTCTGTTGTTATATATTCCCTACAACTTTTATTTTATTTCATTTTTTCAAATTTTAAATCTTGGCCAATGCCAACTTATCTATCCCAGCGACTTCCTCTGATGATAAGATTTTGATCTTTGAAAAGCCTGGCTTAAGGAAAATTTAACTTGAATAAATTGCCTTTTTGCGGAATATACCTTGCTTTGAACTTTTGAATTGAATTTTGATTTGGCTTTTGCTTTCTCTAATTCCTTTCCATTCTCCTTCATTTATATATATATATATATATATATCATTGTTTTTTTTATTTACACAGACATGTACAAAATCGGCGACACTGGCATGTCGATGTTATCGATCAACAGCTGTTATAAACTGAGATCTCATCAGGAAGAATTAAAATCTAATCTTAACCCCATACCATATTTTGAAAGAATGAGAGCATGTTACTCCTGTAGATTAAATAAAGGGTTCCGTTCGAAATTACGTCCAGATCTCCAAGTTCGACAAAAATATTCGCGAGTTCGAAAAGATACACATAAAGAAAGTCGGAGGTTACAGCGGGCGAAACTTTGTGATGATAACACTCAAGATAAGAACAATAGTTTGAATAATACAAATTATACAGATATGAGAAGATCATTCGTTGGCGTAAATACTTCACACACCGATTGATAAGGTATGAACATCAAGGTTATTAAAATAATTGTAAGTAGGAGATATTACTGGAAACCTTGACGTACTTGTTGTTACTCAAAATCTTAGGAAACCCATATGTTTCTACCTGTAATAGCTCGTATGGAAACACTTTGCGAGTAAAAAATGATAGTAATAATAATGGTACTACTCCAGATAAAGCGCCTAATTTCCGTGACTGCCCGGCCGCAGCGATCGGGCAGGTCGCGGAAGCGCCCGAGAGCTGTCGAGACGAAAACGAGGCTGTAAACAAAACTCAAAACCGTAAAAATGGAAGGTTGGCAGATGACAATATAAGACGATAAATACAAAAGAAAAAAATGCATATATGTGAAACAAAAAATGAAAGAAATGAACAAACCATAGCTAAAGAACTATAAATAAAGTATTTTTAAATTGTTTTCGTGGGCAAAATGAACCATTTTTAGGTTTGTTTCTGTGTTTTTTTTTACATAAATCACGGCCTGACACAACTGCTGGAAATTCATTTTTTGTTTTGATTAGCGATTCCTTCCAATTATTATCGGCTGCTTGCTATAACCTGCTTTGCAGCAACCTGATTGGTCAGGTTTTTTTTTTCAGTTTTGTTTACAGCCTCGTTTTCGTCTCGGCAGCTCTCGGGCGCTTCCGCGACATGCCCGATCGCTGCGGCCGAGCAGTCATGGAAATTAGATGCTTTATCTGGAGTAGTACCATAATAATAATAATAATCTATATATTAATACGATAGCGTGTGTGTTCGTGTGTCACGCTTCCGGCAAAAGCTCTGCGCATGCGTGCCGCATCTAAATTTTGAAAAACATTGAACTAGCCGGAATATTTATATGTGTTTCCCTCTGACGCAATCGTTAGCGAGGTAGTATTTTTTACTTCGGCCCGACTGGTTTATAGTTCGATCCCAACCAACCTCTAAAATTTTTATTCTACATTTCGAGGGGAAGGGGAAGAAATAATACATTGTTATTATCGCCTGTTTAAAAACTACTTTTTTGTGTTGCTTACAACTTAAAACTATTTTTTGTTTTTATGTTGGCGTTCTTAATGGCATTGTCTATTTAATTACGTTGACTGCTTAAAAAGTAGGGTATCGGCCAGTATTATTTTGTTGTTTTTTTTTGAACGGATGGCATATCAACCTTTTTTAGTAGATATGCGCAGTGTCCATCGTACACGAGTTACTATTTTAAACAATTATTTCACTCTTATCCAGAAGGGGGGTGGTGGCTCATAATAAAGCAAGCGTAACTTACTAACAAATAGAGGGTGCTTTGTTACATTAGGACCCGTATTGAAAACATCATTTCGTGTAATTTACACGGGTTCCACTAGTTATTATTATTATTATAATTATAACCACTAGCAACATAGCGAATTTATATTCGGATATAAATACACAAATAACATAAGTGACGCTGAGGTAGACACAAATCAATGCATTCATTGTAATCTAGCGACGAGCAATTGTGACTTAATCAATAATATGAAGTAGATATGCTGAAGGCATTTCTACTTTACGCTACTTAAGTAATAACTAACGGTGATGCTCGCAGTGATTTTGACTGTCCAACATTTCGCTGAGTCTTAAGAGCTAAATCCATCATTTAATCACCGCATAGGAAGAAGAATTGAGAGGGAATTCGTCTTTTTGCCTTTCTGTTAATATATCAATTTCTGCCTATAACTTTTAGATATACCCGGCTGCCAAAGGCATACCATATCAAAGATAACAGGAATAGGTATAAGGTGTGTTTGTTTGTGATATGTGTGACTGATAGATAAGCAGGGTGTTTTATCATCTATCATGGCGTCCAGAGATTTTGACAAAACCATTTTAAGTAGACCAGAGAATAAAAGAACAACAACGTTGTAAAACATAACAACAAACAAGATAAAGATAAGTCTTAATCATGGAAACAAATAAAAATAAATTAAAAATCCTTCATCTAAAAAATATTTTCAAACTTATTCAGTTATATTCATTTCATTCTTGTTCTACCGTTTTCGCATTGATTCAGGAAGTCGTTAACGATTTAAACTCGTTTTCTGCTCGTTTCTCCGCTGTCTTTTTAAAATTCTCTTCTTTCTCCAGCTTTTTTGTTCACTTGCTTTTGTCACCTGAAGATGATTTGAGGAAGAATCGTAAACGTTCGTGAAACTTGTGAAACCTATGGAACATTTATTAATTTTTTTGGATTTTAATAAAAAAAGACCATTAGACAAATTGAACAAAAATAAAAAAATATATAATTAAACAATTGAATTCTGTTAATTTTAACACTGTTTATATAAATGAAAAAAATGCTGCCTAAATACACACAAATATATATATATATATATATATATATATATATATATATATATATATACCCCCGAAGATGGACTCAGATCGGTCCGAAAGTACTTGGGAGACAAATCCAAACTATGGCTAATTCATCAGCCAATTCCCCTCCGAAACTAAGATCCTGATTCGGACTACTGAAAGGATCTACCAAAAAATATCTAGACATGAGTTGTCTCTTATATTCAACAATACTTGCCTGCAAGAGAAGATGCTGCCTATATATATATATATATATAAACATCTGAATGTAGATATATAATTCATATCTCATAAGCAGTAGCCGAGTGTACTTAATGGGTAAAACGAATGTCATCCGAATTAGCAACCGAATGATTGATGGGAATATTTTGGCAATGGATATTGATTTAACATTAGTACGGATGGTGTTCCCTTCTCGAAATTAGATTTCACTAGAATATTTTTCGAAATATGAAAACATCATCATTGAGCGAAATACTAAAGAAAAGTCAACAAAATAGCAACAACCACTAATGTATATACATATACGGTTATATATAATTCAAGGCAACAACAACCCCACAACTGTAACGCTAATTCTGGGATTTCGCCTACGCAGTCAATGTAGCCATGCCAATCAGTTTACGTGGTGCCCAACGATTTTCTTGTTTATTTAGCGGTGTTCAGGTTTCCGTATCTACGTAATTTTTTGTAGAGGATATTTGAATCGAATCGCCGGATATTTATTTTTCTGTCAGCGGTCTTTGGGTGTCAATCAGCTGGGTTTTGTTTCCTCCGGCTAGTTGCGTATTTGTGTCAACTTGTTGCATTACCCGTTTTTTCGGGGTACTCGGTAAGATCCAACAAGAATCACAAAGAAGAGAATGAATATGAAAAAACTTTGGTTTTCTTTATTTCCCATCACCGGATGGTTTACACCGGCTACGCACACACATAAAAAAATCTGTTATCATACTTTTGTCTCATGAGGTCACATAGTTGGTTTCTGCTAGAAACTCGTTCATATATACATCCGATATGACCGCAATTTGCTCTGCATTGTCTATCCGAGCGTGAACTGAAGCAATTGTTTTACAAGCACTTCCAATTGTCTGTTTGATGAAATACAAGTCAGGGGATTCCTTCACTGTACTAACTTGCTTATCAGTCGCATTTTTAGTCAGCAGGCACAGACATCTAACAGCAAGACGGACTTAGGTACCATAGCCAATGAAGCTTCATCGGTGCCATAAACATCGGTAAACTCCCATTCTTTTCGATCACCAAGCACTCCGACTCTTCGCATTTTTGAAACCGCCGCCTTTCAAGTCTCGCTTTCTTTCTTTCTTGACATCCTATTCACAATGGACTCGTCCACGATTCATTTTTGCCACTCTTCATAATCTTACAAACAAAAGAGTTTCTTTTCTTATGGTAAGGTGGTATTTGTTGTACCCCAGACCCGATATTTAACGGAGGTATTTGTCACTTAAAGCAGAATGCATGTTTTTCATATGAGTTAATTTCACTTCCACAGTTAGCAGTAAAAATTATATTTTATCATTAATCATGAGTGACAAACAAACATGTTATTTCAATTTTGAAGTTAACTTTCATTAAAAAAATGCTATTTACTACTTAAGGTTGGCACATCCAAAAAATGCTATTTAATATTTAAGCTTTACTTAACAAAGACAACGCTATTTTATAGTTAAGGTTGTCTTACGAAAGAAAACTATATTTCATATTAAGGTTGACTTAATATAGAAATATTCTATTTTATATTTAAGTTGTATTTATCAAAGAACACCATATTTCATACTTAACGTTGACTTACGGAATACAATGCTATTTTATCCTTAAGGTTGACTTACTAAAATATATTTAATACTTAAGGTTGACTTACGTAAGAAAATTATATTTCACACTTTATACTGATTTACAATAAAAATGCTATTTCATACTATAAGTTGACTTACCAAAAATGAATTCAATTTTATACTTAAGGTTGATTTCCATAGAAAAATACTATTAAATATTCAGGTTGAAATACGAAAGATAATGATGTTTTATACTATAGGTTGACTTACCAAAGAAAATGTAATTCCATACGCAACTTAGACTTACACAAGAGAAATGTTATTTGAGACTAATCTTGAGTAATTGATTAGTATATATAAAGTACTCAGTAACTAGTTATTTCGATGCCACATGTTGAAAGTAACCAATGGAAATTAATTCCCGTATATAAGGTTGAGTAAATGGTTATAGTATGACAGTCACACCTAATAAAGAATGTATCCGGTGAATCATATTTCATTTTATTTTCCATTAGATAATACTTGGTATGGTATTCCCCATAAGCAGATATCTGCTTCCACAGAAAGGGGATATTCTGGGAAATATAAAATTCACAAGCTGTCCAGAGTCGAATGTGTATCCCGATCTGAAGAGATGTTGTATTTCCAAATTGTAAACCATCTGGTACTGGGCAGAGTAAAAGTTACTTAACAGTCAAGTGTGTCAGGTGTACCAGTAATTTCGTATACTTCTGACAATTGCCTTTATGTATTTTTTAATGGTAGCCGCCCCAGACACGACATTACACATCGTGACGTAAGGATCATTTTGACTCCTTTAATCAAAAACAAAAGATGATTAATTTGCATTATAATACAAAGAGATAATGTTTGCTTCTGAAGGGTGCCAAATGTGAGAGGACGCCCTGAAAGGTTGAAAAAGTGACGGCGGAAGTCAGAAGTGATGTCACCTCCCTTTCGGAGCTTTTTTCGGTTTTTAATGCCAGATTCACCAACAGACGCAGACGTGAGAAAAGCGTCGCTCTACTCGTTGCCAGTAGACGGTGGACTAGGGGATCAAGTCGCAGTAATTCTAAAATGCCCTGACAGAATCACGGATTTCTTTCGTTCTCTATCTCTCTCCCTCGTGCACATGCAGTTGTTTCTGTCTCTTTGTTTTACGTTCAATAAAACTTAAAAAACTAAACCTGGAATTCAAGTTTTTGCCTACTAAGACCGAAGGACAGTAGCCATCAGTGCCGAAGTCTGAAATACACTGTACAACAAAGACGAAATCCGGGTACCCACAGCGAAGGTAAGAAGCATTGCAACAAGAAGACATAGTACTTGAGAATACCCAGACATTTAGCGAGTGCTGATAAACAAAGCATTTAAAAAAGTGTCCTCTACTATCCTTCGAGAAAGTCACGCACAGAAAAGCACTATGACCTCACTTTCTACCAAGAATACATATCTACTTTAATAATTTGCCATTATTATATGTGGATACATGAAATAATAATATATATATATATATATATATATATATATATATATATATATATGTAATTATTATTATTTCATGTATCCATATATAATATTATAAGGAGATATAATATATTATCCATCGATTTTAAATATTTACTTCAACAGTGCTCAATACATGAGTAGAGCTTTATAGTAAGTTATGGAAATATATCCATAGTTATAAAGATACACAGAGGCGTCAGCGTTTAATCTTCGTAGAGAATTTTAACCAGGCGTTCCGATTGCATAAGCATGTCGGCATCTTCTGCCTCTTTACGTAAACGACACCTTCTGTTCTTAAGTGTAAGAGTATTTAGGTAGGAGGGGTCAGCGCTTTACAGTACACTTCATTGTTTGATTCCTACTTGCAAATAAAGCCCTGTTTTCAAATAATCTTCGTTTCCAGCTATTGATTCAGAAACCAACACACTTAAATATATTTCGGACGATTTTCTCTAAGTAAACATTTTAACGGATCAAGTAACATTCTAAGATTTCGCTAAAGAGTTGTCCTAATATCCCTACAAATTTATTGAGCAAATAGAAGCTGTTAGAAAGGAAGAACATAATCCTCTGAAAGCAATTAAGTTGAAAGCAACAAATAAAAAAAAATAAAAGAGTTTATTGAGAAAAATGAATTACAACAAATAGGAAGACGAATCACAGAAACAATGGTCGCAACCGTTGAACGCTGCAGAACGATTCTAACATGTTTAAAGGCTGAACTAACGTTTTATGATTTGGCTAAAGAGCCGTTTTAATATACTTGCAAATTTATTCTGCTATAAAGACTATTTCCTAAATAAGAACAATCATCTGAAATCAAACAAGCGAATAGATTAAACTAAATGGAAGACAAACAGAGAAAAAGAAAGAATTGCTCTAGAATTACGTCAAACGAGTGGACGAATCAAAGAAACAATAGTTGAAACAATCAAACAATGAAGCACGAATCTCAGGTACCAGTATAATGTTGACTTAATTATTTCTGTAAACGTATCTGGCTACTAGAAGTTAGTTCCGAAGGTGACTTTTGTTAAGTGGATATCGATACGGACTGAAGACCTGGATGTTCCAAGTCTGAATTAAGTCGGTTCCACAGCACCACTTTTACTTAGAGATGTTGGCAACCTTCTCGTGGTCCTTCCCGTAAGTAACCGATATCTTCCAAGAAATATTTCTAACTAGAAAAACATCGGGGAAACTAATGCCAACACCAGAATGATCTGATTCACACGAAAGAAGAAGTTAGTTCGAAAACAAAATTTAATAATAAGACAACATGAAATAAACAAAATTAAGACCAGCGTAAATGAATAAAAGTATAAATTAAAAATTAGTATATGAAGTTTAATCGAAAGAAAATAAAACACGTAATACGACAGTAAGAAGAAATAGAAAAACATACATATACAACGGTAAAATAAGTTGACAAGACTTGATTTAAAATTTAAAAAAATATAGAAAACAAAATGGCTGCCATAGTTAGTTACGAAGTTTCACTGAAACCGAAATGTAATAAGCGAGCGAGATACGGTGCGAATATTGACGACGATTGCAAATTATTCCGCAAAAACCTGTCAATTCTGACAGATAATGTTTCATCGGCTTTATTTATTCATTAATTTAACTGGGAATATTTTTTTCTTTTTCTTATTTTCGATCCTATTTTTGCTCACATTAATTTTTGGTTTATTTTATTACTTTAAACGATAAATATCTAATGAAGAAATTATTTTTCTGCAGAGAATTTCGAAAAAAATATTATGACACCTTCCTGCAATCATCTGCAGAGAGATCGAGTTTTATGTGACGACGACGACGTTTTGCTATGTCGTTGTCTTCGACGTGTCACCTTCATGAATGTAGAATTATTGATAAGCTGCATTAACGGACATCAATTTCATGGCGGGGCAAGAAACAAGTAGATTTCTTTACTTAATTGCCAAATCTATATAATAAAAACATTATTATATTTCGAAATATTTGTAAATGAGTATTGATTATTTGGATAATATATATATAGTCGGCCATTGGTGAACATTTATTTATCCCCACCATTCAATATAACATGGTCGTTTATCGCTTTCACGGTCAGTGCGAGGCTGACTACGTGGGGCGTACCATCCACCGCTTAGATGGAAGAATTTCCCAGCATATCCGCCCTTCGATACGTAGGCACAGGCAGTTGGAGACATCCGAGCGTTCACAAGCCCACGTGGCGGCCATTGGTGAACATTTATTACAGTGCCAAGTTTGCACTGGAGGGTACTCGGATGAGGCATACTCTATTTTGCACAGAGCTCGTTCGAAATCGCATTTTTATATCGAAGCGGTTTTATATCAATTTACAACAGCCGTCTGAGGAGAAGATTTTCTTTGAAAACTCATGAATTAAGGACTTTAAATAACTTTGGCTGAACATTGAACTGTAATGAAATTTGATTCGCACCTTATTCTATTCTTTCAATTGATATATTGCTATTAATGCTCTATCCAGTATATTGAGCTTTATTTTTATCCGGATGTTCACTAATTAAAGATATTAGTTGCCTCTTATATCTTTTGTTGTATTAACCTTATATATATATATATATATATATATATATATATATATATATATATATATATATATATATATATATAAAGTGGTGTACTAAAAGCGAACTTTTAGGAAAGGTAAAACCTATTGTGAACAGTATACAGCTCAATATCCAGGATAGAGCAGGTAGATATGAAGAAGAATGGAAAAGAATTAGAAAAGCAAAAGCCAAATCAAATTTCAATTCAATTGCTCAGAGCAAGGTATATTCCGCAAAAAGGCAATTTATTTAAGTTAAATTTTCCTTAAGCCAGGCTTTTCAAAGAGCAAAATCTTATCATCAGAGGAAATCGCTGGGATAGATAAGTTGGCAAAGGCCAAGATTTAAAATTTGAAAAAACAAAAAAAATAAAAGTTGTAGGGAAAGAAACACAGGGCTAAACTCTGCCCGAATGCAAGCAAATGTCCGATTGCTAAAAAGTCCGGTGTCGAAAAGTCCAGCGGAGAGAATGAAATGTAGATAGGTAGGTCGTTAAAAGGCACAATAGGTGGTGAGAGAGGATTCAAAGTCTGATGATAAGATTTTGATCTTTGAAAAGCCTGGCTTAAGGAAAATTTTACTTAAATAAATTGCCTTTTTGCGGAATATACCTTGCTCTGAGCAATTGAATTGAAATTTGATTTGGCTTTTGCTTCTCTAATTCCTTTCCATTCATCTTCATATATATATATATATATATATATATATATATATATATATATATATATATATATATATATGTATATATATATATATATATATATATATATATATATATATATATATATATATATATATATATATATATTGTTGAATATAAGAGACAACTCATATCTAGATATCCTTTGGTAGATCCTTTCAATAGTCAGAATCATTATCTTAATTTACGGATGGGAATTGTCTCCCAAGTACTTTCAGACCCATCTAGGTCCATCTTCAGGGGAATGAGATTACTCTTCTATAAGACTAACACATGGTCTGTACCTGATTAATCTCATTTAGTTTTACGGGCTATTGGTTCTTTTCGGGTTATTTAATGCCCAATCATATCATTTTGGTGAAATATTTCATGCTTCAAGTATTTATTAATGATGTCTGATTTTTTTAGAGGAAACCTGTTGTTTCTGTTTTTGACTTTGAAGAACATGATTGAGTTTTGCAAAGTAAATAGAAAAACAAAACAATAATATCAATGCTTGGTGCATTTTTGGTTTTGGTAGCACCTGTGTCAAGAAAAGGAATTTGTTTTCGCCTTGAAATTGTTTACTTACGTGCAGGTATGTCTAATACATTACGCCTTGTTGCGGGTGTATAAACTATTCTACATACGCACGTTGTCGTTGTGGAAACAGGTTAGTGATATACGCACGTGTATTAACCGTTCTGCGTCACCGTCCTCGTCATACCCGTTGTACGTCAGGCTACCCCCTCGTCTGTTGATACAAACCAATCCTACCCGTTGTTTGATTTACAAATGGATATTCAAGGAATATGAACATATTGATATTATTCATTATAGGGAGAAAGTAGAATCACGTAGATATAGATCTCCTGTCTCGTTAAGCCTACCTTCATTGCATATCGATCGCCCAACCTCTGTATTAGGGCGTTCGCGGAAACAAACTTTATAGATCCGCTTGCTAAAGTCGTCAACCTAAAAGAATCTGAGAACCCCTGGTCAAAAATTACCTGGTTTAATCGATTTCCGCTTTTAAGTTACCTCTGACTTTTAGAGTACCACTCGAACTTTTCTATGCAAACAACATTTTCGCTATCAAACATATCTTCTTGACATCAAATGAAATTTCCTTTTCAAAAATTATTTTAATATTATTAATCTGAAAATTTAATATGTACACAAAGCCATTCAACTAATCAGTCAAAAAGTCCAAAGCCTAGCAAGTAGATGGCGCCACCAATACCAACAATCCATATATTTTTTATAAAGTACTACCCTCAATCGAGACTGGTCAAAATATGACTCTAATCGGATTATCTCTTCACAAATTACAGGTTAGGGTTAGGGTTAGGGTTAAGGTTAGGGTTAGGGTTAGGGTTACAGTTACTTAAGTTAAGATATTTTTGCAAATTTTCATAATAGAAAATGTGAATTTCCTTTGTCGATATAAAAATTAGTGTGCACGTATAAGCACTGGTTTTATAAGTATTATTCGAACACTCCTCTGTCTAATTCAACGGGTAAATCTTTGTGTGCTGATTTAAACGCGGTCGTACAGACACAAATGGTTTTGAACTTTCAGGGAATTCAAATGCACCAGTCGGTTTGGAAAACATAAAAACGCAGTCGTTTTGGCTCATCGTAAATTGCAGTTGTGTGACATGTTTCAGGGGTGGATAATGTAGAATGTATTTACTATTTTGCATGAAAACATGGGTGTCGCATTTGCTTACAGTCGATAAAAACAACTCTGTTGTCGATGTAGAGCATTGTTTGTAACTGTTTCAATGCGACAAAGATGAGTTTTTACATCAATATATGGCAATAGATAAAACATGGAACCACCACTTGAGTTCAAGACCAAATCGGAAGTCAGCAACATGGGAACCCCTTCGGAAGCGACCACAGATGCTAAGATCAGCAGGCAAAGTTTTGGCGTCTATATTTTGGGATGCGCAATGTATTTTGTTCATCGGTGAATTAAAAAAGGAGACCCCCAATAGCGAATAGTATACAAAATTATTGGTGCGTTTAAAAGGAGCATTTGCCAAAAACGGTTAAAGAAAAAACATATTCAGAGTATACGTGAATAAAAAGTAGTATATGTGTGTTACTATATCTCACGCTTCCATATAGATGTTGGTTGTTGTATAAATTAGATAAATTGATAAATTAAATCATTTTTTTTTCAGAAAGTATTTACTTAACATAATTCATTGCTTTAATTGTAACTACGTAGCAACCATTAACATTTTATTCTCACTTGACTTTATTTTAAAAAAAATATTCAATTTATTCATGTTTACAATTTTATCTTTAATAAAAAGATTTTAAATAAGTTTAGGTTAAAATTTAATTTCATAATATGATAATAAAGTTGCCCTTCCTTGACCTTTCGACTTTATAGACCCCATGTCATAATTCTTCTTTCAAATTTCTTAATTATTTTTACTCAGTTAGCTTTGATTTCTGAATAGTTTATTCGGGCGGTCTTTTTGATATGAATCTGAGTTTTTTCTTGACAGTTATTATTTATTTGTTTCAGTTTCAAGTTTGGACTTGTATCAACTCTATATCATCATTAACCATTCTGATATTTATCTGAATGCTTTTTAACAAATATTTTCTAGGATTTTTATCTGGCAACCGTCTCTAAGAGCGATGTATGTTCTTATTATACCTCACATTTCTGTTCATATATACTCTGTGTTTTCCTTCCAGAAACATGTGTGAGATTTCTTTTGCTCCGTGATCAACATTAAATAACAGTATGATATAACAATAGTCTGTAATCTTATTTATATATATAGATCAGTATGAATTTCTAAAATAATTCGTTGAAGTCTCTATCATTCCGGACCTTTAAATATTAACAGTAAGCCCACCAATTTTACAATTTATAGTTTTTATATTTAAATTTTCAAATATACATGAATTGATCTGATATTTACCGTCTCTTGTCATTTATTTTTGTTCATTCTTTTTCCACCTTCCGGTTTTCAACATTGCATTGCTCCTGCCTCGGAATTCTCACCTTAATATTTACTAATTATTTAAAGGTTTAAATATTGATTTCTATGATAATCAATTTGCACAATATAAAATAATTGTTTTTCCATAACCACACATGTATATTTATACATGTATACTTAGACAAAACATTGTTATCGATTCATTTCTGTTAAAACAACGGAACTATCTCTTTTCGTTAAATGTTTAATCATTGTCTCAAATTGGTTCGAGGTCACCGGATCTCCGGTTGTAATTCATGGAGTATGAATTCAAGAGTTCCGTTTTTGGCCATCCCAATGCTGTGAAGGTTTTACGGTGAGGAACCAGACAAATGATATCAGTTGAACCCCTACTATGAAAATTAGGATAGCGTAGAGAGAGACTAGCAACATATCTTCTGTTAAAATAGCTGTAAGAGTCTCTTGAATTCATCATGTCATGTCTCGCATCTTATATGTTGTCAGGCGCATTACATTCTTATATCATAAATGCTAAAAGAATTCTGATATAGTATCTGTATATGCTACACAATTTTAAAATCAGCTGTTCGTTTCTTAACTCTACGGAGTCACATCTGTACTTTCTCTGAAATATTTGATATTAGGAATAACCTAATCTCTCACTTGGTTGTATAAGGTCAATTTCAATGAACTTCTTACAGTATAATGCCACTTTGGGAAATTGGATTAGTTTGTACGATTTAAATACTTTGTGATTCAATGCTGAAATACAATATTACGTGTGAATTATTCATTGTATGGGATTACACGACTGCAAACAGCGGCAATGCTGTGCTTATTGGCAGGCGGTCGTGGTTCGGTGTGCAGTCTTTAATTATGCTGGTGATATGGCATTAATTCCATGTATATTCTTAAAAAGTATAGCATTCATCATTTCAATATTCTTCACTCATATATGTTATTGATTTCCTTTCACTTTCATAGATAAAAACCAGAAATTATTTTTTTAAGGAATAGTTTTATGAATATTTATTCTAGGATGCACAACTAAATTGTGATTTTAATTATTGTTTTCTTGTTCCTATCCACTTCTCTATTTCACTCCTTATTGTCGTTGTAGTCACATCGCACAGCTCTTTAAAATCGGTTTAAAACAAGCATTGGTGTTACTAAAGCATTGTTCTGAATATATAAAAATTATCGCACTGACAGTGAGAATAAAACGCCGAATACATATTCAAAATAAAAGAACAACAGCTTTCTAATATACTGCTTATGTGTACACCGTCTAAATGTTAACTAATTTGCATATTGTTTTGCAAAATAACATCTCATTGATTAATGATTCAATGATTTTTAAAATTGTATTATAACGCATAGCAAATACATTTAGGATTTATTCTTTCCAGTCTTTTCAGGTCAATTTACTTCTGTGGTTTGCAATACAGTTCTACATTGTAAATTAAAAACAGTGTCTCTATCAAATCGAAAGTACTCGCAAAAAAGAAAGAAAATGGAAAAACGAAACATATAGAACTTACATACCGCAATTTGACCGAAACACTAAATCGACTATTCAGAACATTGAAAAAAAAGAAAAAGTCTTATTCAGCAAAAAAAAGTGTTATTTAATAATGTCTGCCTAAATGAAAATATGCTGCCTTAATATACACACACTATATATATATATATATATATATATATATATATATATATATATATATATATATGTATATATATATATATATATGTATATATATATATATATGTATATATATATATATGTATATATATATATATATATATGTATATATATATATATATATGTATATATATATATATATATATATATATATATATGTATATATATATATATATATGTATATATATATATATATGTATATATATATATATATATATGTATATATATATATATATATATATATGTATATATATATATATATATATATATATGTATATATATATATATATATATATATATATATATATATATATATATATAGAGAGAGAGAGAGTCTCGGAAGTTTCTCAACCATTAAAACTATATTAAAAAAACAAAAAAAAAACTTATAGTCCCAACTCTTCCAGTATAAAAATAACTCATGTAAGTCAATTTATTTTTTACAGTTATTATATTAGTTTATTTCTAACACTATTTTAAGGGATCATCAGTTGTTTACCATGAAAAACTGTTTCGGGAATTTATATATATATATATATATATATATATGTATATATATATCATAAGCATGTTCTGCTCAAGCGTGTAATACTGTAGACGACAAGACGCTTATCCCCGTCTGATGAGTAAGTGTGCCTTAATTTCCCCCACACACCGGCCAAACAAACAAGTCAATGAGTACTGTTTCATCGAAATTTATTTAATCACGAACTTAAATTTCCTTATAATGTATTTCATTTTAAGTCCCATTACCATTTTTACTTTTTATTTTATTTCCTTTTTTTAACTACGTTTCATATATTTTTTGTTGTGGCTTCATATTTTATTTTGATCTTTTGTATTTTTATGCGTACAATTTTCATTGCATTTATCATTTTTTTAAAAAATTCTGTGTCGAATATCTTTAATTTTATGCTTGATTATTTTATTTGATCTATTTTTCTCCAAATAATATGACCTGTAAAATGCTCCTCGACAACGAGAGCCGTGCATTTTCTCTAGTCTCTAGTCTATTTTATCTACTAGAATTTCTGGCCTCATGTGTAAGAATTTATTTATTTACTATTCTTTTTAGACCAGGTTGCCAAATTATTATTTTTTCAATTTAAATTTTTTAAATGTATTTTGATAATTTAAAAAAATAATTTTTTTAAATTATTTAATATTTAAAATGTTATTTTATCAGGGCACCATTAAAGATATGTTTTATATTATTTTTCTTTTTAGACCAAAGGTTGCCAATTTTTTTAAACTAAAATTTCTGATACTTTTTTTAGATTAGGACCCACGCTAACTTTTAACATGACGCTAACCCTTACCCTAAACCCTAACCCGTACTCTTACCCTAACTCTAACCCTAACCCTAACTCTAACTCTAACACCAAATTTTACCTTAACTCTAACGACGGGATCAAAATTAGCGCGGGTCCTAATGTAAAAAGCACCACGTTTTAATTAAAATATTTTAAAGATTTTCTTTGACAATTTTTTTATTTTTTTAATATTCAAAATTTTATTTTTTCAAGGGTCAGACTAGAGATTATTTTCACCTTTGTGACCTTTTGAAGTAATCTTTATTTTAAGATGCACAACTAAATCGTGATTTTCATAAATGTGCGTTTCAGTATTTTCTTACAACAGCGGTACCGTTATTATTACTTGGATACACACATTCTATGTTGAATGGTTTATATATAGAATTAGTGGATAAGAATGAAACAGACGACAAGTCGAATTCATTGTGTATAAGAGGATCTAACATGTAATTCTCGGAACAATTATAAATTATAATACCTTCCGGCAAAAAAAGTTCCCACACCAAGCCAAAATAGTTCCAATCCAAAACAACTGTCGCGCCTACAGTCGCGCAACCAAAGCACTAACAACAAGAAAATGCTAATTCTTCCAGATATATGAATCCCTAGATCCAGAGACGAAACCCGACTTTTTATTAAACATGGCGCGTCACAGAGATTATCAACAACGTGTATCTGAGAAAAGAACCTTAAATCTCTCCGACACTAGCTCCATTTGCCTACACGTAAAAAACATGATTGTCTCCCCTTCTTAATATAGACAAATACTAGTTAATACACCACTATACCAACACCAAAATATGAAAAAATTCTTGAAACCAGCTACATAAAAATTAAACATCCCACAATCAATAATGTGAATTACGAAAGTAGTCACGACATTTTAAAGTGTCTATTATAGTAATAAACGTTACGAAATTCTTAGCCATTAAGCAATTATACGTTTGAATCTTGTCCGGATATTCAACGTAATCAAACTTTTAGCGATTAAGCAATCAAACTTTTGAATATTGCACGTTCTTAGAACGTAATCACGCTCTCATGTGACATCTCAATATTATAGATGCTCCTTTTAGTTGTAAGTTACTGGCCGTTATAATAATATTAAAAAAGACTCAACAGTAAAGACATATTTTCTTAGAAACCAAAATTAACATCGCCTGAGGATGATTTGACGAATAATACCGAAAGTACTCGCAAAAAAGAAAAGAACATGGAAAAAGAAACACATAGAACTTACATACAGCAATTTGACCGAAACAGTAAATGGACTATTCAGAAAATTAAAAAAATAAAAACAATTTATAAAGAAAAAAAAACAAACTCCGTTTTATTAAATGATGTTTGCTGAATGAAAATATGCTGCCTAAATACACACACACACAATATATATATATATATATATATATATATATATATATATATATATATATATATATATATATTAAGAGGAAGCATTATTATAATCAATGAAACAGACGAGTGGAAAAAAAAGGAAAATTGTTAAAATTACCTTAAGGCCTTATCGTCTGACCCTCTGAGATGAAACGTCAGAATGGTAAATTAAAAACTAAAAGTCGAATGAGATATGAGGGGAAAAAACTTATTTCAGTTGGAGGAAAAGATTGAGAGGAAAAAAAAGGGTAAATCTCTCAACGTTATGGTGGCTTTGAATCATTAAAGATCTCCAACTGATGCTTCAAAATCTTTTGTCTACACAGGCTAGGTCGAGAGTTGTTAATGACTAACGCCTCAATAATATTGAGATGGTAGTTCGACCTGGCACTGTGTAAAACAGAAAACCACCCATCGGAATAGTTGTCAGAACAACTATTTGTACTAACGAGGTGATTACCGATGGCTGATTCCTGTGCCTGGAAGTTCCCGTATGATCTCGAAACCTTGTGTAGGCGAATATCACGTGGTATGTGTTGGGATATTCTAAATTCTAATCTTTGGGATGTCTTGCCAACGTAGTCAGCTCCACACTGACACATGGATTTATAAACTACAGAATTATTTTGAATGGCTGGCAAGACATCCTTACGAAAAGAAGAGAAAAAGGTTCGAGTCGTGTAAACTACCCTCAACATGGTTGCCGGAAAACAACGTTGAGTAAAAGAAGAAATCCTTTTAACAATGTCAAGTCCGTCAGAACCCAACCATGGGAGTTTCAAATAAATAGGGCAACGTGACGGGCCAATAAATTTACCACCATTAAATAAAGCAACTTTACGTGCAACGGTGCCTTTTATAGTATTGATGGGATATCCATTAGCAAGAAAAATATGAGTAATTTCACCAAGTTCTTATTGATACTCTCACTCATCGAGCACTTATGATTTGTTTACCAACACGACTCGATGCAGAACTTGGTGAAATTACTAATATTTACGATTTTGTTCTGTGATGCCATCCAGCGTTGCTGAATTTAAAATCGCCAACGACTTCCTGGAACAATTCGAAAACGTCCGTGGCGCGTTTCTTCACTGTCTTTGTAAAATTCTCTTCTTTCTCCAGCTTTTTTGTTAATTTGCTTATGACAGCTGAGGATGATTCGACGAGGAATCGAAAACGTTCGTGAAACCTGTGAATCCTATGGAACATTTATTAATTTTTTTTATTATAATAAAAAAAAAGACCATCGGAAAAATTGAAAAAATAAAAATGGAATAATTAAAGAGACGAATGCTGTTATCTTAAGCAATGTTTACATAAATGAGAAAATGCTGCCTAAATACACACACAATATATATATATATATATATTTCTCTCCAAATAGGATCTGAGGTTAAGATCGGATTCTAACTCTGCCTGATGAGATCTCAGTTTATAGTAACTGTTGATCGATAACATCGACATGCCAGTGTCGCAGATTTTGTACATATCTTTGTAAATAAAATTATCATATATAAAGCTCTATTTGGATATTGAGCACTTTTTATAAACCCGGTTAAAATTCTCTGGATTACCACCCTGTGGATATTTTTCACCTGGATTATTACCATTATTATATATATATATATATATATATATATATATATATATATATATATATATATATATATATATATATATATATATAGTTTAAAGAAGCTTTGAGATATTTTACACAAATGATGCATTTAAAATCCCAGGGATAATAACTAAATCTAATACATAGCAGACTTAGTACTTGCATAATCCGACTTCCTGCTCATATATATATATATATATATATATATATATATATATATATATATATATATATATATATATATGTAAAGGAGTAAGGCTACCAACATTTGTAAAATGTTTTTTTCAACATTTATTTATTATTTTGTTATTTTATCATTTTATAATTTCATATGACGCGTTTCAAGCGGTGGTCTGCTCTCATCTGATATGTAAATCTATTTGAAGAAATGCCCTTCGATTTGAAAGAGTGTTGTGTCGTTTTTATGACATATGTATATATATATATATATATATATATACATATGATAAGTCAATGAAAATAATTAGACCTGCAAATGGAAGCAAATCATAATGTTCGGTTGTTCAGAAGAAGGACATTTAGTGAATAACAATATTTATTTTTCTTCTCTTTCATTCTTTAAGCCAGGTTTTTCAAAGATTAAACTCTTATCATCAGAAGAGGTTAATGATGGATAAGTTGACAGATGAGGACAGTCAATATTCGAAATTTGAAAGAGTTTTAAAGTGCAAACGGGTATTTTCCAGTGTAAGGGAGTGTCACCAAAAACGGAAATCCAAGTAGTATGGGGTTCAGATGTATTGGTAATTCCAGTAGAATCTGTGTAGAGATCCAACGACGACGATTCCACCCAAGTATGTAGTCTGTGGAGGGAGGATCAGATAACATTTTATACATATTGTTATTAACTAAATGTCCTTGTTCTGAACAACCGAAGCTTATGATTAGGTCTAATTATTTTCATTGACTTATCATATTTTTGCTCTATCCAGTATATTGAACTTTCCTTACCTGACAATAGGTCCAACTCTCTAAAAGTTTACCTTTTAGTTATAAATTTTCATATATATATATATGTATATATATATATATATACATATATACATATATACATATATATATATACATATATATATATATGTACATATATATATATATATATATATATCATGTATGCATTTAACAGCATAGCAGCTGTTATTGTAATTGTGCATTAAAAAATCAATTAATATCGATTTGTCGCGGTTTTATATGAATACTACTTATATTTGATGAATTTCAGTACATAAAATTATAAAAATTGTGTAGATCTAAAAAATATTTACATATATTCTATTTTTTGTACTTTTTCATCTTGAAGTTTCAAACTTTGCTTTTGCTTTTCAAGTTTTTCGTTTTTGTAAAATCTAAAAAAAAAATTGAAAAATTACGTGTCAATTCTACAAAACAAGTCTTTACAAAATACAAAATTGTAAAATGATTAATTGTATTCGCTAGGTAGCTGCAAATAGTATTAAAATGTTGTTCATGTAAAAAAAATATCCTGGAAATTTCTGCCAATATTTTGCTGAATGAATATTTCTATTTTACACTTCAGCTGCACTTACAAATACTTGTATGAACTCATCTTTACTGCTACCAAATAATTCGGTCAGGAAACTCACCTGAATCTCTAATAATTAGGTAAGTGCTTGTTCATATAAATTGTCTAATAAATTCAATTATCAGTCTACCACATAAAAATAAAAAAATAAAATTATATCTAAAAAGGTTATACATATCTTCGAATTCTACGAGTAAGGTTCTTTGAACAATGGTTGCGTGTCGAACGATGGAAAATATGTTCATATATATATATATATATATATATATATATATATTGTGTATTTAGGCAGCCTTTTTCATGCAAACATTGTTAAAAATAACAGAATTCGTCTGTTTAATTATACCAATTTTTTTAATGTTTTCTTTGTATTAAAAAAAAATGTTCCATAGGTTTCACAGGTGTCACGAATGTTTTTAATTCTTCGTCGATTCATCCTCATGTATTAAAAGCGAATGAACACAAAAGCTGAAGAAAGAAGAGGATTAAAAAGAAAAAAACGGTGGACAAACACACATAGAACGTTTTACGCATTGTTTCAGGAAGTTGTTGACGATTTTAAATTTAGCAACGCTGGGTGGCATTACAGGACAAAATCGCATTACGTTCAGCATTTTAAAATGTTACCACTCGTTTCATGTTATTAATTTTACGTAGTTGTGTTTTTATGTAGATAGCTTCGAGTATTTTTTATTTGTTTTACTTTATTTTGGAATTTATAATTGTAGTGTTATTAACTAGAATGTTATTTAAATCAGAGGGAGGGCAGGTATGTTTCCCTACCGTCTTTTAAAAATTCTCTTCTTTCTCCAGCTTTTTTGTTCGTTTGCTTTTGACAGCTGGGGATTATTCCACGAAGAATCGAAAAGGTCTGTGAAACCTGTGAAACCTGTGAAACGTATGGGACATTTATTATTATTTTTTATTGATATACAAAAAAGTCCATCGGAAAAATTGAAAAAATAAAAAAGGTATAATTAAACAGAGGAATTATTTCATTGTATACAATGTTTACATATATATATATATATATATATATATATATATATATTAAAATAAACATAGTTGGAGTATCTGACAATTGTTTCAGAGCTAACAAGCTCCTCCTCAGGGAAGTTACTGGTGAAGTTACTGGTGAATAGATATTGAGCACTTTTGAAAAATATTGTTTTTGTTTATTTAGTTAATATTTGAACTTAATTAATTATATATATATATATATATATATATATATATATATGTATGTATATATATATATATATATATATATATATATATATATATATATATATATATATATAATAGTTTGCTTGGAGCATTGCTGGTAATAGTAGTAGTATGTTTTTAAAAGGTTGTGGGCAATGCAAATACCGGGTAGCATGTAAGCTGGAAGGAACAAAAATAATAAATCAAATACGAAATGTGACTTACTATTTATTTTTTCTTAAAATCTTACATAATAGCAAGTTTGGTGTTAGTTGTTTGTGTGATGTTCGGATGATTATTAAAAATCATTTATTTAATATTTCGGGAAAAGAAACTTCCCTTTGTCAAAAATAATAAACACCAGAGGAAAACCGCGCCTATACAGAGAATCTACCAAAAACGGATTCCAGAAGACAGAAGACAGCGTCGGAGCAAACCAGTCCCTCAGAGAATAGACATTAATAAGTTTTAAAGTTATATTATGTGTATAAATGTGGTGTTCAAAAATATGTGTGTAATATTGGATACATGATAGGTATTGTATATTGATCGATTAACTGTTAGTTTTGATAATATATATTTTTTATTAAATAACACCAAACATTAATTTCTATAAACATTAGGCATGTAGAGTATTTCAAAATATGATATTGCGTTATTGATTTAAATAACAGTAACCCGTTTTGATGGTAATATAGGAGTGATAAATGAAAACAACATTACGGATTTATTTATTTCGATTATTGATTATTTATTGAAAAACATGCAATAATGTAAAATAACACAATTTATATTTTAAAAAAATTGATTAAACAAATTTTATCAGGAAATTAAATTCGCCACATTACATTTAGTGTTCTTCGTAAAGTCAAAGAAAACAAATAATAAAGTACTTAGTGATCTTCCGAAATATTTAATTATGTGGAACCATTTAAACGGTCAAATATAGTCATGTCCGCCTTTGAAGTTGTTAACAAATCAGAATATTTTAAAATATTGAACGTCTTGGAAACTGTATATACATATATCAAATTATTTTATAAATACGGATTTAGTTGTAGTTCAAAAACACATTGCTAGAATCAAAAATATAATAACCAAATAAATGATAGTAATTAAATTCAAATTTCAAAATCATATTTAGAAGTATATTAAAAAAACAGCGTATTTGACAAATGTTAATTGAAAATGAATATAAAGAAATCTTTGTCAATGCCGGGTAGACACAGCCAGTTCTATATTTTGTAAAATGTTACATGTTATGATGCCCATCCTACATGACAGGGGCGCTACATAAAAAGACATGTTTTTTGTTCAGGGTTACAAATGAACCATATGGGTTATTTGATACGACAGGTACGCATTAATATGTGTTCTTTTATATAATAGAAGCACTACATAAATGAACATGCTTTATAAGTTCTTTAATATGACAGGGGCGCTATGTAAATGAACATGATTTTGGTTCAGGAGCACAAACAAACCATAACGGTTCTTTGATACGACAAGGACGCATTAATTAGTGTCTTTATATGATAAGGGCGCTACATGAATGAATGTGCTTTACGAGTTCTTTCATATGACAGAAGCGCTACATAAATGAATATGTTTTGGGTTCAGGGGTACAAGTTAACTATATATATATATTCTTTGATAAGAGAAGGACGCATTAATATGAGTTATTTTATATAATAAAGGGCGCTACATGAATTAACGTGCTTTATGAGTTCTTTTATATGACAGAAGCGCTACATAAATTAATATGAATTTGGTTCAGGAGCACAAATGAACCATATAGGTTCTTTGATACGACAGGGACGCATTGATATGAGTTATTTTATATAATAAAGGGCGCTACACTAATGAATGTGCTGTATGAGTTCTTTCATATGACAGAAGCGCTACATAAATTAATATGATTTTGGTTCAGGAGTACAAATGAACCATATAAGTTCTTTGATACGACAGGAACGCATTAATATGAGTTCTTTTATATAATAAAGGCACTGCATGAATTAACGTGTTTCTGAGTTCTTTCATATGACAGAAACGCTACATAAATAAATATGATTTTGGTTCAGGGGCACAAATGAACCATATAGGTTCTTTGATACGACAAGAACGCATTAATATGAGTTCTTTTATATAATAAGGCCGCTACATGAATGAACGTGTTTCTGAGTTCTTTCATATGACAGAAACGCTACATAAATAAATATGAGTTTGGTTCAGGGGCACAAATGAACCATATAGGTTCTTTGATACGACAAGAACGCATTAATATGAGTTATTTTATATAATAAGGGCGCTACATGAATTAACGTGTTTCTGAGTTCTTTCATATGACAGAAGCGCTACATAAATAAATATGATTTTGGTTCAGGAGTACAAATGAACCATATAAGTTCTTTGATACGACAAGAACGCATTAATATGAGTTCTTTTATATAATAAAGGCACTGCATGAATTAACGTGTTTCTGAGTTCTTTCATATGACAGAAACGCTACATAAATAAATATGATTTTGGTTCAGGGGCACAAATGAACCATATAGGTTCTTTGATACGACAGGAACGCATTAATATGAGTTCTTTTATATAATAAGGGCGCTACATGAATGAACGTGTTTCTGAGTTCTTTCATATGACAGAAACGCTACATAAATAAATATGAGTTTGGTTCAGGGGCACAAATGAACCATATAGGTTCTTTGATACGACAAGAACGCATTAATATGAGTTATTTTATATAATAAGGGCGCTACATGAATTAACGTGTTTCTGAGTTCTTTCATATGACAGAAGCGCTACATAAATATATATGATTGTGGTTCAGGGGCACAAATGAACCATATAGGTTCTTTGATAAGACAGGGACGCATATATATCAGTTTTTTTCATATAATATGGGCTCTACATGCTTTATGAGTTATTTCATATGACAGAAGCGCCACATAAATGTGTCACTGCGTATTCTAGTATCATATAAATCCTCTACCTAACGCTAAACCTTACCCTAACCTTAAACCCTAAACCCTAAAATGGAGTCATGTTGCGACATCTAGGAAGGTGCTGCTAAGAACAGCCTTTTCTGCTTGTATAGAGTATAAAAATCGACTTCAAGATTTCTTTCCTGCAGCCACTTTCTAAGGGAAGAGACGTAACAAGACTTTCTCTGCACTATCTTGATTTTCATGGTAGATGCTCGACTAAGTTGTAATCTATGTAAAAATGTACACCAAACACTCGTCTAGCAACAACCATTGCCAATATTTTCTTCTTTCTCCTTCTTGTACTTAAAACAAAACGGAATTTCCATGAAAACAGGTATATTCGTTTAACTACTCGTCTTTCGAACACAATAGCGCGGGCCTACTCCCAACTTACTACAACATAATCGTTTTTAAGTCCAATGTAAACATATTATTGTTAGCCTATCATCTGAAAAAATCAAATTCTGCTCGATTTCAACCAGCTATACCAATCATCATAATATTATCTTATTGTCCACTTGACAAGCTCATTAACCCTTATCCTCGAGTGGACTTCTGACCTTGATAAGCCGTGCCTCTTTAGTGAAATAAATTAGTGTTTCAAGCAAGACTCTGTAAGGAAGCTATGCTTTTTTACAGTTTCTTACACTTGCATGTATTGGCGTTTGTATCTCCCGTTGCGGTGTGTTGAGATCAATAAGCATCGAAAAAATTAAGTTCATGCCCGTGAATAAAGGTTCGAAATGCTACAATGATGCAATAAAGGTCACCATGAACTTATAATTAGACCAGCCTTGAAGACACTTCCTTCTATGAATGGATGATATCTTCACCTTTTTTTTAAATAAACAAACGAATAAAATATTTGAAATATTAAAGAAGTAAATAATTCTATATTCTATGAAATATTTCTTGAATGTTTAGTTGGTAGCCGTATCACGACGTCCCCAGGATTTTCTTACGGCCTTTTAAAAGAAGCACGTTTGGGTTAGGGTTTCTTTTCGCATTGAGCAGAAAATATGAGTTCAACAGAAAAAGCATTATCGATAAATGTCAAAGAACATTCGAAATGGAAGGTCGCTTTTCCATTATTTCGATTAGAAAAAAAAATCGAATCTCAAAATGTCGAGGTATTACACAGAGTTGGCAATATAAATGTCTGCGATTATATTTCTATGCGATTAGGTTGGTTCTTTTATTATGTTCTTGTTGATCGACTCATGTAAAATTTTGACTATTCTTCAATGTTATACGGACGCGTACGATATGATTAAATAATGATTATCCATCTCCCTATGTCGACCCCCTCTACATCACTGGTACGTGATTTAGAACGTAGACCAATGCGAAAAAACCTCTTCTGTCTTCAATGACGTATAAAAAAAACAATTTTAATTATGAGTTCATGATAATATTTCTAATAATTTATCTATATACTATCTATTATTACTCATTCCGGTTCTCTTTTCTGTTCTTACTCACTCATTTATATATATATTATTAAAAGTAACAGTTTTTAAGGTGTTTGTTCGTATGAAAAGATAAACATCTGATTGGTTAACCAAATCTTCAAATGTCAAGGTATTACACTGATTTGATAAATATGTCTGCCATTATATTTCAATGCGGTTAAGTTGGTTCGTTTAGTCTGTTACATTGACA
Source organism: Sepiola atlantica (assembly GCA_963556195.1). Taxonomy (NCBI): domain Eukaryota; kingdom Metazoa; phylum Mollusca; class Cephalopoda; order Sepiida; family Sepiolidae; genus Sepiola; species Sepiola atlantica. The sequence continues at coordinate 95,708,878 of OY744536.1, read as the reverse complement.
ATCTTATTGAAGCGACCTATGTCAAATGTTGATCTATGTTATACAGATACGAATAACCCAATTTTAATAATGAGTTAAACATAACATTTCTAAAAATCTATCTATGTTTTTTTGCTGTTTCTTTTAATGGAAATCGCTTCAGACAAAGTATGACGCCACTTGATGTAAGGGGCTATTAAAATTACCACTTCAAGGTCAAAATCTAGCCAACGATAAGTCTTATATGGATAAATTCTAACACAAAAAATAGCAATACGTTCCCCTTTTGTGAGACACATCGGTCATGAAATGTGAAAACTAAAGAACAAAATAAGAGGGGCGAGGGTTACAAGGTTGCCGAAAGTAAAGCCAAGTTAGTCACTTTCTACTCTCAATGTGCTACTAAAATGTATTATTACCCATTCCGGTTCTCTTTTCTATTCTTACATTCTCTCACTGCTTTATTTTATACTATTAAAAGTTACAGTGTTTTGGGAGTTTGTCCATTCGTATGCAAAAGGGAATCATCTGAGTGGTTGACCAAAAAGGGATAGGCAGAGTACAAATAACTATAGTAGTTTTTACGAGATCAATAAACAAGTTTGAATCTTACGTAAGTCTAAAGTGGTTTGACTTTTAATGGATACGTGTTTTTTGTTTAAATACATTTAAATAACATTATAACATACACTTTGAAAACATACAGCTTTGGAATTATTGATTGGCCACAAAAGGACATTAATAGATTAGACACTAAAACGAGAAAAAATGTTGACAATATACAGAGTAATGTGTAGAAACCAGAGTCTACCAAGACTGTATCTCCTAAGAGGAACAGGGGGTACGGGTCTCTCAGAAATTGACCATCAACATCGAGCCACTATTCTGAGCACCGGCCAATATCTGATGAGCCCCCAGAACCCAAACCTTATGATTGTATGCCAACACCAAGAAACCAGAACAAGCAGAACAACCTATATCACAAAACTGGCCAAACATTTTGGACAGGACTGGCTTACAAATGAGGCAGAAGCAGACAACAATTCTGCCACAGAAATAGCCCGCAAAAGTCGTCGGAAATACACCAAGACCTTCCATTCCAGAAAACTGGAAGAATGTGCCAACCAAAAACGTGCTAAGTATTTCCTAGATTAATTATCCCAGGAATATATAGATAAGGAAGGCTCTGTAGACCGGCTAAAAAGAGGATCTCTCAACTATGATAAGGAGAGAATGACAATGACTGCTCAATATCAAGGCTTGATGACCAATGCCTTTAAAAAGATGAGTGGTCTCAGTAACAATAACAAGTGCAGGTTCTGCCACACAGAAATAGAGAGTGTGAGCCACCTAACATCCAGTTGTAAGGTTCTCCTGAGGGATGGCTATTATACAATGCGATACAACGGAGTGTGTAAATATCTTCACTGGACTATTTGTAAAAAGTTGAATATCCAGTGTAGCAGCAAGTCCTGGGAGCATACACCAGAAAACATAGTTGGAAATAATTTACACACCATCCACTATGACTATGCAGTCCATACAGCTACATATCTAGAAAACGGAGCTGTTAAACCTTACATCGTCATATGGGACAAAAAGGAGAAAGTAATAACCCTAGTTGAAGTCAGTGCCCCTAATGATGCAGGATTGAACAGAGCAGAAAGGGAAAAGATTACGAAATACCAAGGTCTTATGAACGACATGAAAAGAAACTGGAATCTTAGAAAAATCTCCATCTTACCAGTAATTATAGGAGCAACAGGACTAATGAAAAAGAATTTCAAAAGCTATCTGGCGAGTATACCCAGTGAACCGAGTGCAAGAGAAATACAAATAATTGCATTTAAAGGGACGGTTAGAATCTTAAATAGATGCCTAGGCTGGAGTGTCTGAAATAGCCGGCAAATGTCCGGCATCCGGCAGGATGCCCTATCTCCAGCAAAAACATAAAGATAAGAAAAATAAAATAATTTTAAAACTAAATAATATTTGTATCAATCCCCACAAAATAGACATAGAAATTATTTTGAATTAGTCGAAAATTGTTTTATTATATTTCTTTGATTCAAAGTAGTAGTATTCTAATCATTGGAATCACATAAGAGTCAGATATTGCCAAAAGTGTAATTCTTCTGTCATACCTTTGGAGGAACTCTACATAGCACACTGTCATGACAGAGTGCAAACTCGACTTCGAAATCTTGTGACGGTGGCTCTGTTTTACTTTCTTTGAAAACTACTTACTCATAAAACAGACGTTTCTAGTTAAAATGGAGTAATGTTGCGACATCTAGGGAGGTGCTGCTCGATAGTTATTGCCATGTAAGGTGCTCGACTGAGCTCCAATCTCTAATTACCATTTGTAAGACATTCACTACGTAACCCTTTTTACAAACGATACAACGATAGAAAATGTATTAGAAAAAAACTTTAAAAGTTCCCAAACTAAAGAAATATGCGAGTCGATAAATTCCATTTTATCGCGTTTGGTGAAAGTTATTTGTTGTACATGTGTTTTCCTCGCCCATTTGTTCCCTGTAAACAACACTGCACAATCGCCAAATTTAAAAAATAATACTTTGGCAAAAACAAAACCCCAAAATCGGGATAGTTTCAAAATTAGAAGATATTTAAAACGCATAAAAAAATTGAACTGTTATGTATAATTTGGATTATTCGGCTTTCTTCAGGTGTATTTTTTTCAAACTCGGGAATATTTCTGTCGAACTCGGGAATCTGGACGGAATTTCGAAAAAAAACTAAGCCTAACCCTAACACTAACCTTTACCTTTTTATCATTATTACCATGTAAGGTTCTCGACTTGATTTCAACCTCTAATTCATCCTTGTAAGTCATTCACTGCTATAACCTTTTTACTACCATATCGAAAGAAGAGTTTTGTTTCTAAATCCATTGGCCTACCGTCAGGCGGAATCACGGGAGGCGCGAGAGCGCTCCATTCCTTAATAGACTCCACGAATGGCCTATGTTGGAAATCTCATTTCTTTGATCAATCATAACTCAAAAACCAATAAACCAAATTAGTTAAAACTTTGCACAACATTTTTATTTGATAGGTTCTATAAGTGTGTAGAATTTCAGCATCATTAGTCAAGGCAACCCAGAGATCCAGGTGGTTCAATCATGAAATCATGTTATCTGTGTATACGTACGTACGTATGTGCTACACTGTATCTCATCAACTATTTGATGGATTCAGCTGATATTTGGCAGATATAGAGGTTCTAGGGTCTAGTTTATGGCATTTCAATTTCAGTTTACCATATACTTTGAATAGTCAAACTACCAACTATATCAGTTATGAGAAGGCATTGTATTGAGGTATAGCCTTTACAAAAGAAGTGACATTCCATGAAAAATTCATATACACTATATGTACAAAAGCAAGGAAATTCCCAAATGTTTACACTTTTATTGTCATTAAGGGTATGACTACATATCAACCAAACCATTTCATTATTACACCACTACAGTGTAATTCTCTATGCATGAATGGATGAAGTGTGTGAGGTGCGCTGAAGAAAAATTCCTACCAGTAAAATACATAGCCCTGTTGTGCTTGCATACCCTTAATAACAATTAAAGTGTAAACATTTGGGAATTTCTTTGCTTTTGTACATTTAGTGTATATGAATTTTCATCTTAACCCTATAAAGGGCATATGATTTCAGTATACTGGCATTTTTCATGGAAATTTATAGACATACTTTTATTGTCAAGGTCTTAACTGAAACACATTGCCGCAGAACTGCTTCCATTCTGATTATAACTTTATCGTCTTTATGTCAAATGTCAACATATAATTGTTAAAAACAAACAATTGTATAGATACCAATACTGCCAGTGTTTCTTCATCTTTCACCTTATAACCGTTTTGGTATCATTAACCCTTATCATCAAGTGGCCTTTTGCCTTGATAAGCGGTGACTCAATCGAAAAAAATCTGATATAAAATTAAAAAAAAAAAAAATTTCCCATTGCTGCTGTCCAATGATTTTTTTTAGGAAAAATAGTCAAAAAATTAATCGTGTCTCTAAATTATGCCAATTACTCCTGAATCTTCCGAAGGTAAACTGGACGTAAGAAGATTTTTGGAGACAAATATTTCTACAATTATTTTTTTATCCAAGTAGTTGTATTTTCTCATGGCTATTTTCTGATGAGAAGTCATTTATTTATTTATTTATTTGTTTTGCCTCCTTGGCCCCCCCCCTTTAACTATCTTTTCCATTCAACTGTTAATAAAAAAAAAATTAGTACAGTATCGATATCCAGATCAAATTCTGTTAAATATTTCATTTAATAACTCTCGAAAGTGTCCCCTCAATTTCTCCCTCTACGACTTTCTCTGAAATTATCCAACCTCATCTTAAACTGATCTACGTTATTGCTGTTCTTAATCTGATCTGACAACTTATTCCAAAAACATATTACTCTGTGAGCAAAAATCATAACTGGTTAACAGATTTAGTTTTTGAAAACTGCCTTGATAATAACCTTCCAGATCTAGGAGAAATACTAAAAAAACTCCCCACCATAGTTAGAAATGCCATTTATTATCTTGAAAGTCTCAATCATATCACCTCTCATTCTTCTCTCCAGCAAAGTAGTCAATCCCAATTTGTCCAATCTCTCCCGGTAACTACACTCCTTTACTTTACTTATTAGTTTTGTCACTATTCTTTGAACGCCTTCGAGTTTCAATATTACATTCCAATTTCCATATCTAGTCGCTGGAGCCAAGGCCTGGGTGCAATATTCTATACAAGGTCCGAAAAAGAGGCCTGGGTGCAGTATTCATAATCCACCAATCTTGTAATTTTGATACGTGCATTATACTCTAAACATAGCACATGGCATGTACAATATATACGACAAAATCACATTGACAAATCGGTTCCCGGTAGATAACCGAACTTAAGCAACGTTGAGCCTGGTCAATGCTAGATAGGTGACCATTTGAGAATACCAGGCCTTGTATGTGGCCATCTAGCTATGGGCAAATAGCGTAATTATATTTTATTAGTTGAACATAATCGGCATAATCACGTTGACACATCGGTTTTCATTAGATTAGCGAAGTTAATCTACGTTGAGCCTGGCCAATACTCGATGGGTGACAATTTGGGAACACCAGGTGCTGTATGTAACCTGGAGAGAATATAGGCATTACCAGGTTCTATCATGTCCACAGAAAAATTAAGACAGATAAGCCCCGGATTTCATTGGAAAACAACAACAACAACAGCATAATCGCGTGTACCACACTGGCTACAGTCAGGTCACTGAAACTAAATAAGTTTGAGCATGGTCAGTATTCAGAATGCGTGATCAGTTGTGAATAACAAGTGCCGGGAAAGCTATCAGCTTATACTTGCCTTTTTTTCTAATCCTCATGGATATTTCTTTGCCATTAAAATCCAGCGGTGTCGATTCAGAAGACGTGCGGTAAGGGATTGCTAATTTCTTGCTTCACAATTTACTCCCCATGACACAGGCTCCCTTACATGGGGTTTCTATTGTCTCTCGGGACTTAATGGAAACTTAGGTAAGGTAATATACAGTGATTTTTAACCACACTACTCGTGTTCAGAAAGCTAATTGAAATTCACTACGCACGCGTTGCTAATCTTGATAAAAATATAAAACACGTTTTTAAGTAAGTAATAACTATTAAACGGGTTTGATGCAGAAAAAAATATTTCATACTACTACTACTGCTACTATTTCCACTACTTCTATTAGTAGTAGTTTTAATAGTAGTTAACAAATGTTAAACGAGTTTGATACATTAAGAAGGATTTTGTATTAGTACTACTACTGTTACTACTACCACCATTAATACTACTATTAGTATTTATAGCAGCAGAAGTAGCAGTTGCAGTAGGTCCTGTCTTTATCGCTGGCAATATAGAATTAAGCGAAATGGGTTCTTGAACCATCTAATGAGAGCTAATACTAGTCTGTGTCCCATGATACCGCTACCAATAATGTTACCTATGCATACACCTGAGTATAATGTTAGGGTTAGGGTTAGAGTTACGCCACATTGCTACTGGTGATCCTAGTACGTATGATCATCGTCTAAGTCACTAATATCCGGTAATCTGGCGAGAAGCAATCTGATCTTAGTCTTTACATTGTAGAGTAAATAGACAGCCTTCCAAAAAGGAAGAAATACATAGATACGCAGATGGATTTTATTTATTCCGTCAGTTTTTATATTCTCTTTTGCCAGTATACCTCATTTTCGGACTAACCATTTTCTATACTGTGACCTTTAAAAAAACTGTTTTTTTAAATTTGATTTATTGTGTTTTTTTTTTGTATTTTTTAGTCATCTTTATCATTCTTTATCTTTGCTTCCGTTCATTATTTTTTTTGCAAACAATCAGCCTTCTTGTCCGGAACGCCATTTTTTTTTTAATATCAATTCGTTTCTTTGTCATATTCGCCATTTTTCTTCTTTCATTCTATATCTGCCAATTTCCATTTCTTATAGTTATTATTCTTCCTTGAGTGTTTATTGTTTCGTTATTTGACAATCGGTTTTCCTGTCTTCTATTCAAATATTTTTTATTAACGTGTTCACCGTTTTCTTAAGTATTTTCGAAATCTAGCCACGCCTGCATTTAAATGCATTTCCGAAAATCCTCTTGAGTGCAACACTACAAAACACAATACTACGTTATTCATATTTCTTTGGTTTCTTGATTACGGAACCTCTCCAGAAATGTCAGAAGTACTCTATTTCAGGACTAATCTGGCTAACATACAAGAAGAGATTAGCCTCAGGGTTTAGTGTTCAGAGACTGCTCAATAGGAGTGATGTATTTTATTTACTCCGTGAATTGAGAATATTACCCGCTACTTAATTTAACGTAAAGTGTATTAATCTGAGTGAAAGTATTTTATTTATTCCGTGATCCGACAATACCTTTATGTTTCATTAATAACATGTTGATATGTACATTATTGTTTTGTTTTATCGTGTCTTAAATTATAAGATATGATGATACTGCGATTGCTGTTACTTATTTATGGGTAACAACTTTCGAACCACTCGGTAAAACAAAACAATAAAAAAGTATCATGTTATGGCGACACGTCTGTTAAAATAAAGATTTCAGAAATGTAATAAAAAGATGCTGGGCAGTTTTAAGTCTACGGTGTTAAGCTCCCATAATAATGATTTACACTATTCGGAGATTTCTTCGATTTGTAGAATATATAAACGAGCTAAAATCCGGAAGGCTAACGGTTATAATGTTTTAGCAAGAGAACGGTTCAGTTTCGCTTGTCGAAGTGGGGAAATGCTGAAAGAAAGATTGAAGACAGAGAAGACAGAGATAAAGTGAAAATATGTATACTATTGTTAAATTAAATAACAATGAAGAAAAGTTTTGCAAAACTAATTGAGTCTGCGACTTTAAGAAATCCAACTAAAAATGAAAGTTCTTTAACGTCCAAGAAAATTAGACGGCCCCCTGAATGTTTACAGGTTCCAATAGTCATATTTAAAATAAATATAACTATTCCTTACTTGTTGTTAGGACGGGATCATATTCAGAAAGAGGAAGATTAAGTTTTTTTCTGATTCAGCTTGCCAAAATTTGGTTTCTGGACATTGGTCAAGGAAAAATCGTCTTGGCCAATCAACGGGGAAGTTTCAGAACCAGAGGGGGGTCGTGGCGGACAAGAAGAGAACCACTCAGGAGAAAGGGAGACAATCATTTTTTTTAATACAGGGTCACATTGCACACTTTAGTTTTTGTCTTTCTATTTTTACTCTTTGTTTCATTTTACACGTTTCTCCTAATATAATCTTCATTTATTTAGTTACGTCATTATCTTATTCTTATCTAATACTACTACTGCTACACCTGATACTACTACTATTACTACTATTACTATATTTAAAAAAAAATGACCACTGCTCGTCTCATTCGCCCTTCCCCGCCGGACATACGCTGCTGATAACTATATATTTCTATTTTCTTCTTTATTAACGTCATTATTTACGCTATTCTTTTACTTTTCTTTCTCTTATACTGATGCAACTAGAACTACTATTACTACTACTATTTCTACTTCCACTGCTACTTATACTTCTGCTACTACTACTACTGCTGTATCTAATACTACATATATACACTACTTCTGGCAACTTCTCTTATAATTCGCACTTTCTGCCCAAATAAACACATTCAAAGTACACGCAAATAAGCAATCAATGAAGATTATCAGATTTTTATCATAGATAGAGATAGAGAAAGATGTATATATATATATATATATAAATATATATATAAATGTATATATATATATATATATATACTACTATTTCATGTATCCACATACAATTTTATAAGGAGATATCATTTTTTATGTATCACTTTTCAGTATTTACTTCAACAGTGCTCGATACGAAAGTAGAGCTAGGTAGTAAGCTATGAAAATATATTTATGGCAATTAAGCTACACAGAGGCTCCCACGTTTCATCCCCGGGGGAATCTTCGGGCTGAAACTTTAGCCGGAAGATTTCCCCGGGGATGAAACGCGGGGGCCTCTGTGTAGTTGAATATTCCTTTAGCTCCTTACATGAAGTGCCCTCATGTCGTGTCTTGAGCGATTTCCATTAAAACAACGAACTTCATGCATTTTAGTCTGAAAATTCCCCCGGAGATGAAACGCGGGAGCTTCTGTGTAGCTTAATTGCCATAAATATATTTTCATAGCTTACTATATATATATATGTCACTAGTGCGTTTCCTAGCATGAACACAATGGTAAAATACTCAGTAGAGAGTTTTTCTTCATCAGAGACCTTTTCAAACATTCAAGAAAACAGACTACAACATATTCTAGAACAATCAAAGTTATCATGGTTTCTATTAGTTAGATTATTTGGACTACTGTTCTCATCGTATGTGAACACTTTATCCGTGACGAAACATTTACTCGTGGCGCAACGGATAAAGTGCTAAGTTACAATCAATTATTGTCTTCTGAAGGTTGAAGATTTAATATCCCGTACAGGCGATACTAAGAATTCCCTTATTTTGTCTTTTAGTTCTGCCGTTACATGGACGATGTTTCTCACAAAGAGGGAAGAATTGCTGTTTTCTTGGTTACAATACATTTATATAACACTTATACTTTGCTATTATTTTGATATTGAAGTAGTATTCATCTTTAGTCTATTACATCAAATTGCTTCATGCCTTGTCTGGAGCGATTTCTCTAATATATATATATATATAATGATACGGATTTTATTAGGTTTTAATGTAATATATCAGACTAGTAGATCAACCAGTGTATATTTTAGTCAAGACTATGGTAACGAGTGATTAGAGAAAAACCGGAAACGGGACAAGCGAGACATCGGTAGAAGTCGACTCACTTACCTGGACTGAAGGTAGCTGGACTCTGGGGATCTACAATCTAGCGTATGTTACGTCATATTGTTCTAGACGAGATGGAAAGAGAGAGAGAGAGAGAGATGAAGAGAAAAGGGGAGAGAAAGTCGCTAACACGGGGAGTCCAGCGAAGCACGCGACGCGTTCATACGCGTCAATGAAATGGGCTAACAACATATGATTAATCAGTGAATATCGATCTCTTCTCTCTCCCTCAATGGCCAGTTATTTGGAGGACTAGTGTGATTAGGGGTAAGATATATAAGGGACAACCTGAATAGGGAGTTGTGTAGCAAGACATTTTTCACATTACATTTAAATGTGTGCCAATGCAGTAAGACAGGAAGCACTGAGGGAATTACGCACACAAGGAAAGGATCTAATAAAGGAGAAATGTGCCCACTACCTGTCTACCTCTAAACTTAAGGGTGGAGATTTTGCTGCTGTCGGGTTTGTCGGGGGTATTTTCATTGAGAGGGTACAAGTGCAGTAAGAGAATCGGGGCAAATTTCAGTTAATATATTAGTAAAACAAGCACAGAGTGATTAGACAGACGATAGAGCTTGGTAGACAGGGCTAGGAACTCTCCCAGCACGCGCATCAGCTTCTGGAAACCGTCCCAGACATAACCTCAAAGCAGATGTGGACCAATAACCGCTGGAGGGATAATTGGCAGCAGGCTGACCAACACCGACTGCACAGGTTCATCATCGACCCAGACGACATACCAGGGGCTGAGCTGCCACGAAGGCAATGGACCAATCTGAACCGCCTGAGAACAAGTGTGAGCCGTTTTTCTGCCACGATGAGAGACTGAGGCCTCAGAGAGGGTGCTGCCTGTAAATGTGGCTACCCAGAATAGACAGTTACGCACGTCATAGAGGAATGCCCGCTGTTCAAACCACCCAATGGCGAGTAGGACATAGCGGACCTTGATGACGAGACGAGAACCTGGCTTGTCAAGACCGAGCTGCAGCTTTGAGGGAGCTGGCACAAGAAAGAAAGAGAGAGACAGTGATAGGGACGCTTTTTGCACTCTGTCGAGGTAGATAAGACTTGTGGTTGGTGCACCAGCCCAGATGTGGCAACACTACTCCATGCAAAGGCGAATAGTGGCTTTGCAGAGATATAGAATCATGGCAAGTATGATATATTTTCTAGCTATGTTGATTAATCCCGCCTTCTTTACAGCAGCTTTGTCAATATATTTTATATTTTTATTCAAATGCATGTTGCATGTTAATGTAAGGCTGATTAGTTAGAAAGAGAGAGACAGTGATAGGGACGCTTTTTGCACTCTGTCGAGGTAGATAAGACTTGTGGTTGGTGCACCAGCCCAGATGTGGCAACACTACTCCATGCAAAGGCGAATAGTGGCTTTGCAGAGATATAGAATCATGGCAAGTATGATATATTTTCTAGCTATGTTGATTAATCCCGCCTTCTTTACAGCAGCTTTGTCAATATATTTTATATTTTTATTCAAATGCATGTTGCATGTTAATGTAAGGCTGATTAGTTAGAAAGAGAGAGACAGTGATAGGGACGCTTTTTGCACTCTGTCGAGGTAGATAAGACTTGTGGTTGGTGCACCAGCCCAGATGTGGCAACACTACTCCATGCAAAGGCGAATAGTGGCTTTGCAGAGATATAGAATCATGGCAAGTATGATATATTTTCTAGCTATGTTGATTAATCCCGCCTTCTTTACAGCAGCTTTGTCAATATATTTTATATTTTTATTCAAATGCATGTTGCATGTTAATGTAAGGCTGATTAGTTTAAATGTCTGACTTCCGGAAAAAATGCTATTAGCCCTGGCAATCAGTGGTTGAAAAGGTTTGTTATAATTGTTAAAGGAAATGAGCTTTGTCGTGGTAACATTGATTGTGACTATCTAATTTTGTTTGCATTGAAATACAAACTGTGTAGCTTTTGTTTAAGGACTCAGCTATTCTATTAGATATATGTTTGTTCAATATGAATAGCATGCGCTAAAATTGCCATATGTTTGTTCAATTTGAATAGCATGTGCTAAAATTGCCATATGTTTGTTCAATTTGAATAGCATGTGCTAAAATTACCATATGTTTGTTCAATTGGAATAGCATGTGCTAAATTTGCCATATGTTTGTTCAATTTGAATAACATGTGTTAAAATTGCCATATGTTTGTTCAATATGAATAGCATGCGCTAAAATTGCCATATGTTTGTTCAATTTGAATAGCATGTGCTAAAATTGCCATATGTTTGTTCAATTTGAATAACATACGCTAAATTTGCCATATGTCGAATTGTCTTGGCTTACGAGCGCCATTATTCGTAGAAACGTCTTGCGTCTGCTCGCGGCCTGCTAAGCCGACCGGACATTCGAAAAAAACTATGGACTGTAATACATTTATATATAAAGGAATCGGAGGTTCTTCATATTGAAGTAAACAATATCACAGTAACGAATAAGGAATTTATTAATTATTTATTGAATTATTAATCTCATAGTTTACTTTTTCACTGAATGGATCAGTGTAATATATTTGTTTCTTATTTTTTATTTGTGATTGAATTATAGAAATAATATGGCTATGTCTTAGATTAATGAAAAGTCGGTTATTTGCGTAATGTATAGCGTCACTTATGATTGATTTAATTATGTTGAGTTTAAATCAAAATTAATTAATGATAAACACTAATGCTCTTATACAATTTATGACTCCGCATTTCCTTGTAATTATTAAAATAACAATGAACCTGTTCTTAATCAACTACATGACGGTTTTAACAGGAATATTATCCGTCAGAAATAAGAAAAAAAACTTGGCAGTTACGTACGAGGACAGAAGAGACAAAACTTGGTCGATTCTCAGAAAATAAAATAATTGTTTAATAAGTGAAAATAACCAGAAAAGTATTTTCCATCAAAAAAATTTAACTGCAAACAAAAATTCCCCGTCGCTAAAGGAACGCCTTAATAGCGTGCTACATTGACAGCGAAGGCGAAATCACAGAATGCACGTTTATAAGTGGATGCGTAAGTGTCACAAATTATTATATAAACTAAACCGAAATTGAGATCGATAGTCGACTAGCGATTTGGACCTAGAAAACCAGTCCATCAATTTATGAGCGCCCCCTCACTATCCCCTGCTCGTTCACGACCATCGAAAATATAAATATATATATATATATATATATATATATATATATATATATATATATATATATATATATATATATATTTATATATATTAGTGTTTGTCATAATTCATTAAAACACAATAGAAATACAAAACGCATCTACCGAACCGTTGTTTGTAAATCGCAGACCTCAGCATTAAATAACGTAAACTGTTTGCAAAACAGACAAAGCCGAGCAAACCACAAGTGAGTCTGTCTCTTACATAAGGTCGGAACGTACACCGTCAGATTTACATAATGCTATGTCTACTCACATTAAGTATATCTTAGTAAATGTCATACAAAGGATTAATATGACATCGTAAATATAAGAAATACAATGATGTTCGTTAGAATATATTAAATAGAGAAAATAAATAGGATAAGTCAAAAAGAATTCGAAGTTTTCACTTTGATGTCTGCGAGTATCAAAGTTGACAACGTTTCACTTATTCTATATCAATCTATCTAGCATATGTATCTATCTATTCTCCCCAACCATATCTCTCTTTTTCTCTTTCTCTCTCCCCCTCACTTTCTCTCTCTCTCTCTCTCTATATATATATATATATATATATATATATATATATACTCTTATATATATATATTTTACTCTTTGTGAATTTTTTTTGATGATATTGTAATGTTGTAGAGACGATATTGACATACAAATGTTTTTTTGGCACAAGACAAATGAAACGAACTGTAAAAAATAAATCTCACAGAAATAAAATGTTTTTTGGAAATCTGAAAACAATAAAAATAATAAAATAAAAACATGGTTATTGGAATATAATATGAACCTGCCATATATATATATATATATATATATATATATATATATATATATATATATATATATATATATATATATATATATATATATATATATATGTATATATATTAATACTAAATTAAAGATAAGTGATGTATCCTTAAATAATAATCTATCGTGATAATATAAAGCCCAACATATTGAATAGATCAATAAATTCAGAAGAGGAAAGATGAGAATAAAAAATTGTATATTTATTAAGACATATAAAGTTCAACAGCAAGGAGTTTCATTATCCTTAATCCATGGATTTTCTAAAACAAACTCTTTTCTGTGAACCAGACTGTTAGAGGATGGACCCCATTTTTCTCACATAGGAATCGCTCCTACTGAAGCTCTCCCTCCTGGTTCAGAAACACGCCAGTAGAAAACACTCAATCGCCTGAGAGCGGGAATAGGGCGATCAAAAGTTGCTATGACAAGATGAGGTTACAAAACTGACTCAACCTTCTGCAGATGTTTAGAGTAGGACCAGACGATGCAACACTGCCTTGTCTGCATCTTATCACTCATTACGCTCATCTTATTGCGGCTGAAAATATCTTGCAGTGTACAGTAATAAACGCAGAGAACTGCGTAAAAATAGTGGGACACTGTTATATGACCACATATGACCTCAAATTACCCCCCCCTTTTGAATAAATATTATAACACGTTCAAGTAGAACTTTTAGATATATATATATGTATAGGTGAATTTTGTGGATATATGTATATGCATATGTATGAAAATATAGAAGTTGTAACTATTTATATGTGTATGTGTGCGCTTGTGTATTTGTATGTATACGTATGCATGTGTACACATATATGTGTATCTGTGTGTTCGTGTATACGTGTATGAGTGTGAGTGCATGTATGAATGTCTGTGTACACATATACATTTATGTATTTATATGTATGCACGAGTACGTGTATGCGTTCAACATCTAGCTCACAAAATCTCACAAAAGACAACCACATATTACCAGAATCACTTTTAAAAAAAGTATATACTGCTCACTTTACTCAAAATTACTGGCCCTCACCATTTCTAGTCCCCCCCACTCATAGACCATAACTTGTGTTAACAACTTTAACTAGAACACCTTACCGCCAATATTATCTTTAATCTTATAACAAGTGTAAACCCCACCATTAGTAATACAATTACAACGAATAATAAAATGTATTTATACCATTGCCATTAATCCATATATGACTTCCACTAAAAATAAAAGCAATTACCAATATGTTTTATTAATTCATTACTAACTATTATTTATAATCGAAATACATTTATTTATACTCCAAAATAATTAAAACTAAATATAATAGTATAATCCATCAATATCAACGTCATCAACTTATATACGATTCTTACTAAGAATAATCCCCACCATATTTTAACTCATTATTATCTAGAATTAAATCTATTAATACTACTGCCACTAATCCATATATGACTCTTACTAAAATTAAAGGTAATTACCACTATGTTTTATAATTTATAATAATTTATTAATACTAAGGTCATAAATTTATCACTAATCATAATTTAAACTAAATATCCCTTTAGGCCTTTTGTCGTGTAACTGTTATACGTCTGCATTGAAATAGATTTAAACAATGCTGTGTACAGAAAACAGACACATCAGCCCACGACAACTTTCTTAAATGCCTACTGGTATACACTCTTAACACCTTCTTTCTCTCTCTTTCTTTATCTTCTCTCCGCCTCGTGTTTCCTTTCCCCCAGCCCCCTCTTCTCCAGTTCAGCGTTGGATAAAAATAAAAATATGAATTTAATTTAAATCTTACATTAACCCTTCTCAGCCCGCGACAAACCCTAAATGGCTATAGCCACTCACCCCTAACTCCTCTTTACCCCTCTTCCCTTTCCCTTTCTTTTTCTTTTCCTTCGACCCCCCCCCCCCTACCCTAGCTCAGCGTTGGATAAAAATAAAAATACAAATAGCTGTAAATTAAACATTTCTAACGACCAATATATTTTTCTTTCTTTTTCTTTTTCTTTTCCTCGCCACCACCCTATCTACCCCAGCTCAGCGTTGAATAAAAAAATGAAAATATGAATTTCTAACGGCAATTATATTTAAAAAATCGGTCACATGACTTTTATTTCTTTTTCCTCTTCTTCTTGGAATTCAGCGACCGGGTTGGATCATGAAAAACTTTCTGTCTGATGAGACCTCAGCCCTTGATAGCTGTAGATCGATAACATCGACATGCCAGTGTAGCAGACCTTGTACATGTTTGAATAAAATCATTCACTATATATATATATATTATTATTATTTTTATTCATGCAGACATGTATATATTCTGCGACACTCGCATGTTGATGTTATCGATCAAAAGCTGTTAAAAACTGAGATCTAATCAGAGAGAAAGCAAATTGTCTCCTTACCATACCTCATTGTTGGAAAAAAATGAAGTTGAAATTAAGAGAAAAGTAAATAAAAATGATCTGAGGTAAGGACTTGATTTTCTATCTGCCTGAGTAGATATCAGTTTCTAACAGCTGTTGATCGGTAACATCGACATGCCAGTGTCGCAGATCATGTACATATATATATATTTATATATATATATATATATATATATACATATTATACATGTATATATATATATATATATACATATACACACACACACACACACACACACACACACACACACACACATATATATATATATATATATATATATATATGGAAGCCATATTGAACCGATGTTTTGCATATTTGATTTGTTACATCAAATTGCAACTTATTTGTATGCTGCTTGTTTTGTTTACTCTTGATTGTTTTTCACAACTTTTGTTAAATTTTCTTTCCGAAGTCACGGACGATTAATGTTTGGATGCTACTTATTTCTTAATCTGGCGACCATTTTCTGCTCACCTCCCGAGGTTCAAGATTAGAAATTGTTATTAATAGTAGGCAACATCGCCTACTTGTTTTTGTGCAGATTTTTCGAAATCATCTTGTATACTGACTACGTTTGCGTCCAAGTTATATCGCAATGCTCAAATAATAATATTGGAAATACATATCAACGTATTAGGTTTATTTTATGCTAAGTATTTCAAGCATGTGTTTTTTGTAATTGAAACTCCATCCCTTCACTGAATACACTTAATACATATAACTATCTTATCTATGTTAGCATAATTCATTACACACCCACACTTACACACACATATATATATATAAATACATATACATATATATATATATACATATATATATACACACACACACACATATATATATATATATATATATATATATATATATATATATATATATATATATTGTTGAATATAAGAGACAACTCATGTCTAGATATCCTTTGGTAGATCCTTTCAATAATCCGAACCAGGAACTTAGTTTCGAGTGGAATTGGCTGATGAATTTGCCATATTTTAGATTTGTGTCCTAAGTACTTTCAAACCCATCCGGGTCCATTTTCAGGGGAATTAGATAAATCAGGTACATACCATGTGTTAGTATTATAGAAGGTTTTTGCGGGAATTATGTAATAGGTACGAAACTATAGTTAGAACTATAGACAACTATAAAAGCCCTTTATATGAAAACCAAAAAATCCCTAATTAACAGAATTAACTTTAATATCAGTAATAATATACTAAAATGTACATAGTTCTAACTATAGTTTCGTACTTAGTACATAATTCCCACAAAAACCTTCTATAATACTAACACGTGGTCTGTACATGATTTACTTCATCCCCCTGAAGATGGACTCGGATGGGTTTGAAAGTACTTGGGACACAAATCTAAATAATGGAAAATTCATTAGTCAATTCCCCTCCGAAACTAAGATCTGATGCGGACTATTGAAATAATTTACCAAAGGATATCTAGACATGAGTTGTCTCTTATCTTCAACAATACTTGTCTGCAAGAGAAGATGCTGCCTAGATACACACACACACCCACACACACACACACACATATATATATATATATATATATATACATATACACATATATTAGTCAAACAAAAGTAACATTGAATAAAAAGAGGCTGCCATAAAATAAGAGAAAACTCTAATGATATTTTAGAATAGAACTCTTTTAACTAAAAAGTTCTTCCGTTTTTACATTCATCAACATTTCTTGATCTTAATTGCAAGTACTAAGATATAGCCTCGTTTCCAATACAAGTAATGCGTTTACATTTAAACCTGACATTCTCTGAGCTAACCTAATTAGGTTACTTTAATTTAACTTACTTAATCTTATCTCTATTCAATGTTTTCTTGTTTATTTGCAATTTTATTATAATTTGTTTTTCGTTTCATTTCGCTTTAGCGATCCTACTTATTCAAATGCCTTTTTCGTTTTCGTGTAAGATTCATTAACCCCGTTCAAACATACTTTCGACATCTTAATCGATTTTCTTTGACGACGAAGAATAATGTCTCGTGATGAAGCTAACAGCTTCCTTTGACAGAAGGCATCGTAGTTGTTCAAAAACATGTTTTGCGTAAAGTAAAAAACAAAAAACAAAAAACAAATACACCTTTCAATTATAAAATTAAGTAAGGATACTATACTTTGCTTAAATTACTTTTGATACATTTCAATAGTTAGGTACTGATATCGAATATGTGCCAGTTTTCAGGAACCTCGCGTCGGCAGCGTTCGGGCATATTGCGTAAACACCCGAGAGATGCCAAGGCGAATAGCCAATCAGATGTAAGCTGACAGACGGCATGGAAGGAATGCGGCGTTAGATCACCGAACACACGTATCGATTGGAGGAATTATTTGAGGGAGGCCTGCGAAAACCATTTGTTACGAAATCCTCGTCAGATCGGAGGCCAACTACATAAGGTTGAGATAGACGAGTCTCTGTTTAATCCTAACCCTAACCCTAACCCGACCCTGACCCTAACACTAACCGTAACACTAACTCAACTAATAAAAAAGAAAATGTCAAAACAGCCCCCAAAACCATCCAAAAAAATTTTCAGTTTTAAGAAACATAAAAAAACTAATTTATAACCAGTTGACTTAATATAAAAAGAAATGCTAACAAAAATAAAAATGTATTTAGTAACCAAGTTGCATTGAATTTTCTTGTTAAAAAATAAAAAAAAAACACAATATTTATTAATAGTGATTTCGCTATGATCTAGTCGTTTTTTTGTTATTTGCTATCTTTCTTGAAAATAAAACCAGAAAATTACGCATCAGCAACTTATCGAAATTATAGTCTCTCAAAATGTGCCTCGGCATCGCTTGGGTGTTTGCGTAACATACCCGAACGCTGCCGGCGCTAAGTACGAGCGCTAAAAATTTATACAGTTTTTAAATAGGCAAAGCAATCTTCTGTTTAATGTAACTCCATGCACTCGCGAGTCAGTGCTTAGTGAGATCTAAGAAAATAAATAAGCGACGCAGTTAGTGCTTAGTGAGATCAAAGAAAATGAATAAGCTACACAGTTAGTGCTTAGTGAGATCTAAGAAAATATATCAGCGACACAGTAAGTGCTTAGTGAGATTTAAGAAATTAAATCAGCGACACAGTTAGTGCTTAGTGAGATCTAAGAAAATAAATCAGCGACACAGTTAGTGGTTAGTGAGATCTAAGAAAATAAATCAGCGACACAGTTAGTGCTTAGTGAGATCTAAGTAAATAAATCAGCGACACAGTTAGTGGTTAGTGAGATCTAAGAAAATAAATCAGCAACACAGTTAGTGCTTAATGAGATGTAAGAAAATAAATCAGCGACACAGTTAGTACTTAATGAGATCTAAGAAAATAAATCAGTGACACAGTTAGTGCTTAATGAGATCTAAGAAAATAAATCATCGACACAGTTAGTGCTTAATGAGATGTTAAAAAATAAATCAGCGACACAGTTAGTGCTTAATGAGATGTAAGAAAATAAATCAGCGACACAGTTAGTGCTTAGTGAGATCTAAGAAAATAAATCAGCGACACAGTTAGTGCTTAGTGAGATCTAAGAAAATAAATCAGCGACACAGTTAGTGCTTAATGAGATGTAAGAACATAAATAAGCGACACAGTTAGTGTTAGTTAGATCTGAGAAAATAAATCAGCGACACAGTTAGTGCTTAATGAGATCTAAGAAAATAAATCAGCGACACAGTTAGTGCTTAATGAGATCTAAGAAAATAAATCAGCGACACAGTTAGTGCTTAATGAGATCTAAGAAAATAAATAAGCGACACAGTTAGTGCTTATTGAGATCTAAGAAAATAAATAAGCGACACAGTAAGTGCTTAATGAGATCTGAGAAAATAAATAAGCGACACAGTTAGTGCTTAATGAGATCTAAGAAAATAAATAAGCGACACAGTTAGTGCTTAATGAGATCTAAGAAAATAAATCAGCGACACAGTTAGTGCTTAATGAGATCTAAGAAAATAAATCAGCGACACAGTTAGTGCTTAATGAGATATAAGAAAATAAATCAGCGACACAGTTAGTGCTTAGTGAGATCTAAGAAAATAAATAAGCGACACAGTTAGTGCTTAATGAGATCTGAGAAAATAAATAAGCGACACAGTTAGTGCTTAATGAGATCTAAGAAAATAAATCAGCGACACAGTTAGTGCTTAATGAGATCTAAGAAAATAAATCAGCGACACAGTTCGTGTTAGTTAGATCTAAAATAAATCAGCGACACAGTTAGTGCTTAGTGAGATCTGAGAAATTAAATCAGCGACACAGTTAGTGCTTAATGAGATGTAAGAAAATAAATAAGCGACACAGTTAGTGTTAGTTAGATCTAAGAAAATAAATCAGCGACACAGTTAGTGCTTAATGAGATGTAAGAAAATAAATCAGCGACACAGTTAGTGTTAGTTAGATCTAAGAAAATAAATCAGCGACACAGTTAGTGCTTAGTGAGATCTAAGAAAATAAATCAGCGACACAGTTAGTGCTTAGTGAGATCTAAGATAATAAATCAGCGACACAGTTTGTGCTTAATGAGATCTAAGAAAATAAATCAGCGACACAGTTAGTGCTTAGTGAGATCTAAGAAAATAAATCAGCGACACAGTTTGTGCTTAATGAGATCTAAGAAAATAAATCAGCGACACAGTTAGTGCTTAATGAGATCTAAGAAATTAAATCAGCGACACAGTTAGTGCTTAATGAGATCTAAGAAAATAAATAAGCGACACAGTTAGTGCTTAATGAGATCTAAGAAAATAAATCAGCGACACAGTTAGTGCTTAATGAGATCTAAGAAAATATATCAGCGACACAGTTAGTGCTTAATGAGATCTAAGAAAATAAATCAGCGACACAGTTAGTGCTTAATGAGATCTAAGAAATTAAATCAGCGACACAGTTAGTGCTTAATGAGATCTAAGAAAATAAATAAGCGACACAGTTAGTGCTTAATGAGATCTAAGAAAATAAATAAGCGACACAGTTAGTGCTTAATGAGATCTAAGAAAATAAATCAGCGACACAGTTAGTGCTTAATGAGATCTAAGAAAATAAATCAGCGACACAGTTAGTGCTTAATGAGATCTAAGAAAATAAATAAGCGACACAGTTAGTGCTTAATGAGATCTAAGAAAATAAATCAGCGACACAGTTAGTGCTTAATAAGATCTAAGAAAATAAATCAGCGACACAGTTAGTGCTTAGTTAGATCTAAGAAATTAAATCAGCGACACAGTTTTTTCGTTTAGAATCATAGTAATATATATATATTTGAAACAAATCTATTATTAAAAAGTGATGCTGTTTTTGGACATTGTCTGTTCGTACGCAGATAGAAACATGTGATTGCTTTATAAAAATAAATCTGGCCGAGTACTCATTACTGAAGCTATAGTTTTTACTATGCCAATACCCGAGTTCGATTTTTATATAAATTTCAGGCAATTTTTAACTGGGCACGTGTTTTGTAAATTTTAAGACAAACTATAATAAAATACAAAATATCACATTAATATTTTTAAAACTAAGTTCACTTTTTTTTGATAATCCGCAGAAAAATAAAGATGACAGATTTTCGGCATTAGATAAAAGCGAAACATTTTTGCATAAAATTATTTCTGGTATTTATTTTCCTTTAAAAACATACGTAAAAAATACATAGTTGTTATTAACCATTTCGTGCACATATTTAAAACACGTTTTAATTTTCCACGTATTTTCCCGAACAATATTCTTTGTAATATTTATTTTTCGGTAGAATCTTTCTCATGATGGGAATTTAAATACTTAGCTACTTTTTCAGCATCGTTAAAAAGCGAATATAACTAGTAAATATTATAGCATTGAAAAATATCATCGAATAAAAAAGCTAATACAAACAGTATATATTTAAAATAGTTTATTGTCTTAAACTGATATGATAATTAAGAAAATGGTGAATGTGTATTTGTATGGTACCCGAAATCTTTGTCTGCAAGGCAGAGATCAGCGAGACTTTAAACATGTCATAGGCAACCGTCATCAAGAGTGTTCAACTACTAAAGGAACATGCATTAAAGCTACGATTAGGTTTTTTTTAATACTACTCCCTACAGTGCCCAGCTTAGATTGGGGGCAACAAATAATTATACGTATTTGTTTTATCTACATATGTATACGTTTCATCCTTTCGGGAATCGCCAGTATAGAGATAATTATTCATATATATATATTTGGGTTATATATATATATATATATATATATATATATATATATATATATATATATATATATATATATATATATGTGTGTGTGTGTGTGTGTGTGAGTATATTTAAACGTTTGCCGTTTAAAGAAACACATATGCTGGTAGATTAATTCCGTTTTCTGTAGGATTTTCGGCTGAGTTATTGTCAATATTGAGTCCATACATTTCTTTCCCGTTCGTGTGTTACACATATGTCCCCAGAGCAAAGTTTTTGAATAAATAAAGACATAATACAATCATATACTATAACAGGACGAAAGAAATCGGTCGAATACTTTTTATTAATACGTGACCTATAAGTAGTCTACACATATGGTACCGCAAAGTCGATACAAAACCGACAAGCCAAAAAAGAAATATTGGAAGAACGGAAAAAATCAAATAAATAAATAAATAAAAAAAGAAACGAGGAAGTAAAAAAAATCAAAATCAATTTAGCTAGTCTTTTCAATCGCGAAAGTATTTATCAGAAAAAAAGGATCAGCGTACAGACGGGTCGAACTATTTGTAAGAAGAAATCTTTAAATGTTATTTAAACTGTAAAAGAGTGTTCCGGTTCCAAATTACCCGGTGCCTCTCGCGTGACTGTTGCCATTATCAGACATTAAAATCAATAACGAAAGCATCAATACAGATTAGTCTGCTCGCTTTTCTCTTGATTGGGGGGGGGGTCGAGGAGTTAAAAAATGTTTAACAAATAATGATATAAGAAATTTGATTAATTTATCAGAAAAAAATATATCAATATGTTATTATCCTGTATCTCTACAAAGCCACCATCCGCCCATGCATGGCGTATTGTTGCCACATCTGGGCTGGAGCATCATCTACTACTCTCTCCCTCCTTGACAAGGTCCAAAAAAGAGCCGCCAACCTAATAGATCCCTCACTGTCAACCAAGCACCAGCCCCTGCCCCATCGCCGCAATGTAGCATCCTCGTGCTTGTTTTACAAATACTTCAATGGATTATGCTCCGATGAATTGGCTACTCTGGTGCCCCCTCGATGTAAATTCACTAGAACAACTCGACAATTGACTAAATCCCATCCATTCACTGTAGAGGTCCCCAGATTCCGGAGAGCTTTTTACTCAAATAGCTTATTTCCTCGCTTCCTGCCCCCTGTTTCCCCGACAGTACTGACATGCAGAAATTTAAACTTAAGTAAACAGACATCTCGCTGCGCAGATCCTAATTTAGGTGCCCCCAACTTTCTCCCCTTTTCTTTCTTCTCAGTAGCCCCTTACGTCTACAGTGGCGGTCTGCATTGTTTGGGATGAACTACGTTAAAAAAACATTTTTTTAGAAGAATAGAAAGTGAACCTTGGGACATTGGGTTTACTTTCGGCTGTTCTGTTGCTCTCGCTTCCAGTATTTATTCCTTTAGTCTTTAAAGTCTATGAGCGATGTTTTTGACAAAGGAGTAAGAATTGCTGTTTTCTGGGTCATATTAAGACTTTCATACAGCTAGAATATTGCATCAGAAGTCAAGTACTTCCTGGAGCAGTAAGATGATCCACACATTTTCCAGTGAATTTAGTAAAAAAAAATATGTGAATCATCCATTTGAAGAGGTTGACAAAAGAGGGAGCTTCTTTCAAGGAGAAACCCCATTCATTTCATCGTATTCGAACGTTTTTGTTGAGAAGAGAAAAGCTTGTTTTTTAACGTGTTTAATGTAATAAGCAACCTTTTCTCCCATTATCACCTGCTCCTGGTCGAAGAAGTTATTATCAGCAAGGTTTTGATATTTAGTATTTTCAAAGTGCTACTGTAAACAGGTGCTACGCCAGCATTGCTATAAACAGGTGATCCTAAAATGTAATTATGAAGGTTATTGATGAATATCAGGATAAGGGTTGTGCGCAGAATACATCCCTTACGTACATCAGCGTTGATTTTATGTGCCTTAGACTTTTGCCTATTAACAGCTACTTCCCCAAACAAAATATATACAGTGCTCATTGCTTTCTTTTGGAGTTGGCTTGCAACTTGACTGTAGTCCATGGTGGAAAATCCAGGTCGGAAATCAGGTTCTTCTCTGGGTAGGTTTCTGCTAAGTGTGTTTTGCATAATTTTGAGTAGAATATAGAACAATCCGAAAGTACACTTATTGGCCTGTAATTCTTAATATTCTTCAACTCTTTTATGAGGCTAATTGCTTTAAGTCTTGATTTTACGATGCTTAAGGAGACATAAAGTGCTGCACAACTGTTTATTTCGATTAATACAATTTAGCAATCCTGGGTCAGTTATTCTACACGTAAATATATGAATTAATATAATAACTACTTCAATGAAACCTCTTCAACAACCGGTTGCCATGGCAAATAACACCCTACCTGTAAGTTCAGCGTTCAAACTACTCGGCCTAACATTCACAGGTAACATGAATTGGTACAAATACATTGAAGACATTGTCAAGGCTGCTGAAAAGAAGGTGGGCCCCCTATACCGTGCTAATAAACTCCTCACACCTGACATTATCCCGTATCTCTACAAAGCCACCATCCGCCTGTGCATGGAATATTGTTGTCACATCTGCGCTGGTACATCATCCACTAGTCTTTCCTCTTAAACAAAATCCAAAAAAGAGTCGCCAACTTAATAGGTCCTTCACTATCCACCAAGCTCCAGCTCCTGCTCCATCGCCGCAATGTTGCATCCTTGTGCTTGTTTTACAAGTACTTCAATGAAATGTGCTTCGATGAAGTAGCACCTCTAGTGCCCCTTGACGCAAATACACTAGAACAACACGACAATCAGCTAAATCCCATCCATTTACTGTGGAGGTCCCCAGATGCCGGAAAGCCTTCTACTCCAATATCTTCTTTCCTCGTGCTGCTGACCTCTAGAACTCTCCCCTGTTCTATTTTCCCCCGACTGTGCAGACATGCAGAGGTTTAAAACTAATGCAAACAGACCTCTCGCTGCACAGATCCAAACTGAGGATGACACCCCAAACCTATACCCTAATTCTCAGTAGCCCCTTACGTCTACTGTTGTGACCTGTCTTTTGGGGGATTGAATATTTAAAACAAAGATACTTATATTTTCGAAATGTAAAATCCCGTACGATATTCATCGTATCAAACTAATCGCTAACAATCGGTATTGTCTTCTGTATTATATTATACAAATGGGTTAGTATACATTAAAATAGTTAAATCAAAATAAAAAATAGCAGGTACTTTATTATTTAGCAGGAACATATTCGGAAATTAAGCATAAATTGCAAGTAGCTCAGACAATTGTTATTTAGAATCTCGATTGAAAAATATCTTACAATATAAAAGAAAGCAAATGATTTACAAATAAAATAAACATACATTAATTTTTTTGAGGAAGGCTATGTGCTTTTTTTTAGCAAGAATATCTTTCTTATTTGTTTATGTGTGTGTGTTTTCAGGGCTAATACGTGGGTTGAAATATAACAATTTCGAGAGACTGACAGTATTAGCATAAAAACAGATAGCATCTTTATGTTATTGCGAGAACCTGCGCGCCCCCTCCCAACCCAAAATTCTGCATACAAAGAAAGGAAGTTGTATACGAAGAAAGAAAAATGACACATACAACTTTCGTATGTAAGGTTTAGTCCCAAAAGCTATAAATTTGAATTTTTATTTTCTGCCAAACATTTTCTTTTGTTATTTCTATACATTTCTTTCTTTTTATGTTTCCACGCTTCATAATTTTTGTCCATCATATATTTCGCCATTTTTTTTGTCTTCATGTTCATAACTGCAGTCTGCTCTGATGCCGCCGCATTCCTTTGACGAATTAAATAAACATTTTTCTAATGCCTATAAAATTCTGAAGATGCGTCCATTCCATTAAGGTGTTTAGCTTTGAAAATCATACATTTCTATGTTACGGTATCCATACTAACCAACATCTATTCCATTGCGATTTACGGAACAAACTATGGTCGGAGCATTTTACGCTTTGAAAACGGCGAAAAAAATATTCATATACAATTACTCTCTCTTTTTCTTCTCCCCCTCTCTATCTACCTATGTCTGTATCTGTCTCTTTGCTTCTCTTTCTCTAACATTATTGTTTTATAAGTAATTACTAAGTCAATAAAAAAATAATTATAAAATTACGTCGGTAATTAAGTTTATTATATATAAATAATTATTGCCATTTTTGATGACCTGAATGAAAAATATTAATTACCTTTTCCTCTGTGGGACATTATGTTTGCTTTATAATTTGAGTTTTGTAATTGTTATATTTTAATAGCATATGAGTTGACTATCTACAAGCGCGTTTAATTTAATTGTTCATCTATAAATTATTATTATAATTTTTGATGACCTAAAGAATAGTTGAACATTTATTTAGTGTTAGGGATTTCTTTCTAGATTCATTTTAGACAGCGGGAGTTGTCTTACTTTGTGTTTGTTTTTTAATCTTAGTCTTGTAATATTACTTTTTATTTTTAATAATATGGACGAAGAACCCTTTACAGCTGGAGATCCATATCAATCCGAATATTTTCTGATTGTACGGAACATACCGAAAATGGCCGAACACAATTTTCTTACTTGAAATTTACCAACAAATGTAAAAGGCAGACGACACTTTAAAAACCAAAACCCATTCTGAACACGTAGGATGTGTAAGTGTTCCCTAACCTTTAATAAGAAAAAAAAATGAAAACGTTATTTCATTAAATATCGGTAGTAATTGACTTTCTACAACAGATGCCATTTCCAGTCTGTTCTGTGAAATGGAATCTGAAAAATTCGGGTTGATATGGATCCCAAACATTAGATTAGCTGAAAATTATATTTCAAACTTGACAGACCGGCGAAAAGAAAGAAAACACCTCTTATAGAGATGCGACCACTCTTTCTAAAAATATATTTAATATGTAACGTGACAGACCATGAAACTTCTATTTTAAAGGTAGACTTAACAAATCTTATATTCTTCTTTAATGGAAATCGCTTCAGACAAAGCATGAAGCCACTTGATGTAACGAGCTAAGAAGAAGAACAGATGATTATCACAAAGACAGGAAATGCCTATAGGTCCCGTCTTAAAAAGACCAAAGCTATAGGTAGGAGAAACACAGTCAGCAGGAAGAGAGTTCCACAAACATGCGGTTCTTTGAAAGAAGCTACTGGAATACAAATATGTATTACAAGAAGATTTCAAAACAGAGAATTGATAGAGACCACTAGATGAACGAGTCAAACGAACTGGAACACAGGAAGTAGGGAATAGATCACACAATACTGAAGAACACATGCCATGATAGAATGTATCGAAAAGACTGAAACCTGCAATATATCGTCTGTGTGTGTGTGTGTGAGAGAGAGAGAGAGAGAGAGAGAGAGAGAGAGAGAGATAGAGAGAGCGTGCAGAGGAGAAAAAGTGGGGCCAATAAAATTACAGATACGTTTCTGTACCTTATAAAGAACCCTCAAATAGGACAGAGATTCACCATCCCAAATATGACAACAGTATTCCACATATAACATACTGCTTCTCACCGACTGACACTCAAAACCTTTCAGAGATACGTCAACATATGTTTATACCAATTAATAAATAATTATCAAGACAAAACAAAATGGAGGACAAGGATTTATGAGATTATCAGTTTAGTGATGAACAATATCATGTGAGAGATGGAAATGATTGTTGCATTGCTTGTATTTATGACTTTATTAACTGCTCCATCAGCACAGTTTGTTTCCAAGAACTTCCTATTTGTGGGACATGATATCAAAAGACTGCTTCCCTACTGAAAACAAGTTGATCGTCTTGAAATCCAATGACACCAAATACTTATAACGTCGTCCTATTAAGTGAGTAAATTCTGACCATCCCCGATTGTTTTCAATCCTCTCATGGTATTGTTGATCATCGAACATCAGGTGGAATTTGGCAAAAGTTTATAATGATTCATTAGTATACAAACATATTTTTCACAGTGTACTTTAACACGATCATGTTTTAGTCAGCAGGGAAGTAGTTCCGTAGTATTGAGTTACACGTATCTTTATACTTAAATGCATCGGAATTAATAGGCGCCATTTATATTTGATTGTTTTGCGATCACAACTTTATTTGATGCTTAAGTGTGACAGACCCCAAAATCTTTTTTAAATAAAACATGACAGACAGACGGGAGTGCTTTTTCTGACATAGGCTAGAATCTGCGGATTCATTCATGTGTGCATCCCCCCTCCCCTAAAATACATTCTTATCTTATACGTTATAGTAAAAAAATGATATCTTAAACATAACTGTAAAAGATTGACCGAGAGACATATAAATATCGTGTTATCTGCGTATGTATGTATGTATATATATATATATATATATATATATATATATATATATATATATGTGTGTGTGTGTGTGTATTTATATATACCTATTGCATTTAGTAAAGTATCAATACAGTCGTTTTATTATTTTTATTATCAGTATTTTTATTATTATTATTATTATTTTTATTATTATTATTATTATTATTATTATTATTATTATTATTATTATTATTATTATTATTATCATTAATGATTATTATTATGTTTATTATTATTGTTATTATTATTACCATTATCATTAATAATGATTACTATGATTATAATATTTATGAGTATTATGATTATTATTATTATGTTTATTATGTTTATTATTATTATGATTATTATTACGTTTATTATGTTTATTATGTTTATTATAATGTTAATTATTATGTTTATTATTGATATTATAGTTATTGTTATTATTATTATGATTATTATTATTATTATTATCATTATCATTATTTTTATTATGTTTATTATGTTAAATTTGTTTATTATTATTATCATTATTATTATTATGATTATACTGATAATAATAATAATAATAATAATAATAATAATAATAGTAATAATAATAATAATAATAATAATAATAATAATAATAATAATAATAATAATAATAATAGTATACTGCCGATCTTTGCTAAAATCTGTGAATCCATAATCAATCTAGCGGTAGTACGGCACTTAGTTAATGCTAAACTTCTTTCTGACCACCAGTATGGATTTAGACAAGCACGATCTACTGCAGACATCCTAACGGTCATCTCTGAACGCATGTATCATACACTCGACAAGGCAGGAGAAGCTAGGGCAGTAGCGCTTGATATATCCAAGGCCTTTGACAAGGTATGGCATAAAAGGTCTTCTCCTGAAAATACGCTCATACGGTATTACTGGGCAATTACTAAATATAATTAGATCCTTCCTAGACAAAAGAAAAATTCAGGTTGTCCTCGATGGCCGTTCATCTAAGCAACATGACATAAATGCTGGTGTACCCCAGGGATCTATCCTTGGACCCTTGTACCTGATCTATATAAACGATCTCCCTGATGACATAGAGTCTTAGATTGGTTTATTTGCTGATGACACCACCCTTTACTCTCACCATGTTGGCAAAACCGACGCGATCATATCCGAGGCAATGGCTAAATCTTTAGAAAATGACCTCCAGACTGTGGTGGATTGGGGTCATAAATGGTTGGTAACTTTTAATGCCGAAAAGACAAAGCTCCTTTCCTTCAATAACTACAGGGAACCTTTTCAACCACCGATTGTCATGGCAAATAGCACCCTACCTGAGAGTTCATCATTAAAACTCCTCGGCCTGACCTTCACAGGTAACATGAGTTGGAACAAATACATTGAAGACATTGCCAAGGCTGCCGCAAAGAAGGTTGGCCTCCTCTACCGTGCTAGTATACTCCTCACACCTGACATAATCCTGTATCTCTACAAAGCCACCATCCGCCCATGCATGGAGTATTGTTGTCACATCTAGGCTGGTGCATCATCTACTAGTCTTTCCCTTCTTGACAAGGTCCAAAAAAGAATCGCCAACCTAATAGGACCCTCACTGTCAACAAGCTTCATCCTCTGTCCCATCGCCGCAATGTAGCATCCTTGTGCTTGTTTTACAAATACTTCAATGGATTATGCTCCGATGAGTTGGTTACTCTGGTGCCCTCTCGACGTAAATTCACTAGACCAACTCGACAATCCCCAGATGTCGGAGAGCCTTCTACTCAAGTAGCTTCTACCCTCGTACTGCTGGCCTCTGGAACTCTCTCCCTGCCCCCTGTTTCCCCGACAGAACAGACATGCAGAAATGTAAAACTAATGTGTACAGACATCTCGCTGCGCAGATCCCAAGTTAGGTTGACCCCCTTCTTTCCCCCCCCCTTCTCCTTTCTCAGTAGCCCCTTACGTCTACAGTGGCGGCCTGCCTTGTTTGGGGTGAACTATGTTAAAAAAAAAAATAATAAAAAAAAAATAATAATAATAATAATAATTATTATTATTATTATTATTATTATTATTATTATTATTATTATTATTATTTACCTACTCGGAGTTTTCAAACAAGATTTCAAACAAGTTTTTATCAATGATTGATGACTGGCAATTAGTAGTGATGTTCCCTGGATTCCGAGTGACAACAAGTCTCCCCAGACTCTATGCACTTATCTCTTCTTTCAATAAACAAATCAATTTCCGTTTCAACCACAGCCGTTTACCATTGATTTATCGCTGTTTGTCTTCTCTTTGAATATGAGTTGCAAATAGCATCCACAAGATTCCAATAGACTCCACATTCCAGTAAAAGTCTGGTTGCTGCCCTCATTAGGTTTATTATTTCGATATGTTTTATTCTTTTTCTATTTAAAGTTTTCTGTTGCATGTTATCACCCGTTGGTTATGTTGACTGGTTTCCGCATTCAAGAGTTTTCCTGAAGATTTCGAACATTTTCACTATTAACATTTGTTGTCATTATTATTATTATTATTATTATTATTATTATTATTATTATTATTATTATTATTATTATTATTATTATTATTATTATTATTATTATTATTTCATGGTAGTCTCAACTTTTGTAGGTTTTTAGTTTGAGTTTTCGGTGTTGAACATCAAGACAATTTGCTTGACTTTAGACATTCATCATGTACTTTAACACTTTTGCTG
This sequence comes from Sepiola atlantica, assembly GCA_963556195.1. Lineage (NCBI taxonomy): Eukaryota > Metazoa > Mollusca > Cephalopoda > Sepiida > Sepiolidae > Sepiola > Sepiola atlantica. The sequence continues at coordinate 95,677,709 of OY744536.1, read as the reverse complement.
TTCCTAACAGGCAAGCCCTTTGTAGAATTGGAAAAGCAATTGTCTCGTCAATCTGTTTAAGCTATTTATGGTGGCTTTTCGTTATGGTTCCAAGCGTTCCAATTACAACGGAAATCAACTTGACTTCTTTACATTCCCATAGTCTAACTAATTCCCATTTTAGATCTTGACATTTTTTTTCGTATTCTTTCTCCTGCACTCTTGTATCGAAGAGGTAGTCTATATCAATGATTAAGCAAGTTCTATTGTTTTTGTTGAGAAAGATTAAGTCGGGGTTTGAATGTTCAAGACCTTATCACTCTGTATGCGCATGTCCCAAAGAAGTGTGACTTTGGTACCACTTCGGCTCATGCTCATACCACTTCTCATTGTGGTCCAATTCATAACGTTTGCATATATTCCAGTGTAGTAACTGAGCGACGTTTTCGTGTCTCCATTTTTTATACTGGTATTTTGCTGGCATTGGGCCTTCAGATACAATATGGGTTCTCCCCTTTCATTACACAATCGGCATATCGGTGATTGTACATCAGTGGTGGTGGCGGTGGTGATGATGTCAATTATTATTATTATTATTATTATTATAATTTTATAGTAGTCTTAAATTTGGAGGTTTTTAGTTGGAGTTTTCTTTTTGAACACCAAGTCAATTCCCTTGACTTTAGACATACAAGCTGTATCTTAACACTTTCGCTGTTCCTAACATACAAGCCTTTTGCAGAATTGGCAAAAAAATTATCTCGACAATCTGTTTAAGCCATTTATGGTGGCTTTTTGTTATGGTTCCAAGCGTTCCAATTACAACGGGAATCATCTTTACTTCTTTACATTTTCATAGTCTAATTCCCATTTTAATTGTTGTCACTCAGCATGCAGGTATTTAATTATTATTATTATTATTATTATTATTATTATTATTATTATTATTATTATTATTATTATTATTATTATTATTATTATTATTTCTAATTTTATTATTATTATTATTATTATTATTATTATTATTATTATTATTATTATTATTATTATTATTATTATTCCTCCATTTAATATTCGATTAAAAATGTTATTTCAACTTTAAGCGCTTCTGACACCGATGACCAAATCCTCTCACAGTGTGTGCGGACGCATCTCTTAACGCAACCCATTCACCGATATAAAGCCGGAACAATTTACGAGCGATACTTATTTCCTTATTATTGGTTTATTTTCTTGTCCCTCTTTATCTGAAATTTATATTTGTTATTTTCATTTCAAAACGGATATGACACACGGCTTCTTCGATTTGGTTTGTATTATCATCTGTCACGCTTCAGAAATTCCACAGGCAGCAGCAATGCCATAAAAAATGAAATATTATAAAATAAATTGCTCACTTCACTCCTGAATTAAATGCTCGTAAACAAACACGCGGCATTATCTGTGAATAAAGTTGATTTTTTTCTCTCCAAAAACACAAGGTTCAGGGCTGGTTTCATTTTAATGGCCGCCGCTGGTGTATTAAATAAGAAGGCTAGGAGTTCATAACATTTTATTGGTACGAGCTCTTACAAACGATGGTATATCCACACAGAAAAAAACCCACAGGCAATTAAGATAATATTATCTTACTAAAATTTCAGAATCGATTCCTTGTATCGAGTCCACAAGAAGTCGAACTTACACATGTACGAGAAATGTTAGATAAATACATGATTCATCTTAGTATATTGGTGATTAAGTGTCTGTAATAAAATTAAAACAAAAAACTTGTCTTTAGATTTGTCCGGATTGTAATTTTTTTTTAAATAGTTAAGAATGTTTAATAGAAAATAAATTAATATTTTTCTCAAATTTTGAATTTTGTCTTTTCCACTGCTAACTTATCTATCTATGTAATTCCTCTGAAGATGAGATTTTAATCTTTGAAAAGCCTTAGCTTAAGGAAAGAATAATAAACATGCTTTTACCGAGTACACCTTGCATTGAACAATCGAAGTTGAAATAGATTTGTCATTCGTACATGTTTATCTCTTCTCTCTCATTTATCTTATATATATATATATATATATATATATACCTTGGCCTTAGAGACTACCTAGCTCTACTACCTTATAACATTTTATGTAGATACATGAAATAATTATCTATCTATCTATATCTATATATATATATATATATATATATATATATATATATATATATATATATATATATATATATTTAAATATATATATATATATATATTGTTAAATATAACCGACAACTTTTGTCTAGATATCTTTTCGTAGAGCCTTTCCATTGTCCGAATCAGAATCTTAGTTTCAGGGGAGGATTGGCCAATGAATCTTCCATAGGTTTTATTTGTGTCCCAAGTACATTTAGACCCATACGGGTCCATCTTCAGGGAAATGAGGATAATCAGGTAAAGACCATGTGTTCGTATTATAGCTGATTTTGTGCGGAAATTATAGAATAAGTACGAAACAATAGTTAGCATTATAGACATTTTAGTATATTATTGCTGGTGTTGAAGTTAATTCTGTTAATTACGTTTTTTTGGTGTTTATATATAGAGCTTCTAATATATGGAGTTTTTGTTTGTTAGTAATATATTCTAAGATTTTTGTATTTTCTACTAAGTGTTTTCTGAATTTCGATCGGGGGTAAGAATCGTCGTTAGTTAAGTGTTGGGCTAGAGCGCTAGTATCCGACAAATGCATCGTAAATCTCATAGACAAAGTCGTAGAAGTCAAGTTTTTGGTTGTCAATAACACATTCTCTCAAAGGACATTTGAACTCATTTGTGTTATCCGAAACTATAATCGAGAGGGAAGAATTATTTCTGATTATAAGGTTAGTGGTTTTTACTTTATTGTAGAAAATGATACAGTTTTACTTTTTATTTGGGTCAGTAAGAGTACGTTCTTTTTTAATAATATTTCTAAGAACTTGTTCATCTATTTTATAATTGTGATGAAACGATAGACGTTTGAATAGACACTAATCACAATGAATTCGTAACATCTACTTTTCAAAAACCCATGCATTCTTAACTTTCTTAATTGATGTCCATTTAGCTATAAAATAACCATTATTAAAGCTTACTAACTTGAGCAAAACTAATTGTCTCCTACCGTACTATCTTCCAACATTAACTTAACAACATAAAAATAACTCTAGTAAATAATAGCTTCCCTAACTATATAATCAAATAATACATTCTACAGTTTATAAATGATCCCACGATGATGATAATAATAATAATAATAATAATAAATTTAATTCTCCAATTAACACAACTATTAAACTATTTTATCGCAACCAGTTTCATCTCAATTATATATATATATATATATATATATATATATATATATATATATATATATAATTACATGAACACTATTACAGTCTTACGTCAATCTACCAACGTTCCAATGCTACAACATCTCTTCATAGATGTATATATATATATATGCAAGGCGTTTTATATATATATATATATATATATATATATATATATATATATATATATATATATATATATGTATATATATATGTATATATATGTATGTATATATATATATATGTTATACTATATGTTATATTATTTCCAATTCTCAATTTCTGAAGACGTTCGCCCACAGAACGAAACCGGTCAAATCTCTTGTTTTTGTTTTTTCACCTGCACTTTAACTTGTTTTCCGTTTGTCATTTTTCACATATTTTGTCCACCACGACATTTCATTTTCATGAATTATCGTGTACCTTACCCCATATGTATATGTATATATGTCTCTCTATATATGTATATGTAAATATTTAAGTATATACATATGTATATATATATAAATATATATATATATATATATATATATAAACATTGAATCACGTAACTTGTTTTGAGGTTTTAAAAATATGTTTTTCTATTTTAAATCTTAACTGTTACATTCCACCCTCTTTTTCCGAACTTTATTAAACTTTATAGTCTCAATTTACCCTCTCCAACACCCATTTGAAACAAATATACATGACACTCTACAGCAAACAACGTATCCAAACGAGAGTGATACGTGGATTCACATCCCTAAAACAAGTGACAACATAAGCTGAAGAGAGCCGGAGGGTAAAGTCTTTCTGAGCTTGAAACCGACAATACTAATTTTGTACTATTTTTTGTACAAATATATATATATATATATGATGAACTCTCCCGTCGATTTCGACGTATGAGTGCCCCACTAAGGGCGGCCCGCGCGTGAATTTGTAATTGCAAGGGTTACGCAATTCCTAACAACCGCTCGGCATTGCTTGATTCCAATGGCAAGTAGTAGTACAAGACGACTGGAAACAATGCCGAGATAAGCAGAGAGCACATACAGCACCTGCTATTCCCAAATGGTCACCCATAACTTCGGTGATCTAACGGGAACCGGTGTGTCAACGTGATTGTGCGGTGTATGTATATATATATATATATATATATATATATATATATATATATATATATATATATATATATATATATATATATATATATATGTATGTGTGTATGTATTAGTATATATATATGTATGTATGTATATATATAAACCAATTTTTTATAGACATCGATATGCTAACAGAACATTCTTATTTAATTTCCAGTTTTCACAGAAACAAATCCGTTTGACAAGGGACAATTATCCATTAGGTCTATAAAATAACTGCTTGAAGACAGATCATAGAATACTATCATAATGAAAAATAGGGAAACATGTCGGTGTTGACATAGAAGACCAAAACAAAGTGATCCTTATTTTTTGTTGTAAATCTTACTCGATCCATTCTCAACTTCTATCCGGTGATTTATTGTGCGTAACCGTGTTTAAAAATAGATTTCGAGGTGAGACCTCTTCATGAAATTGTGTTTTAAATAACTTAAATATATAAGTGTTGCATAGCTCCTCTCCTGCCTAGACCACGGCAGTACGCGTTTCGTATACTCGTCGTGTAGAGGGTTGGTCGTGTCGTCGAGTGGATGAATTCTTTCTTCTCTGCCGTGAACCACGCTGTCTGTTGTCTGCAATAAAAGCCATGATGCACACCGAAGACAAACTCTTCTTTTGAATTGAATTCGTTTATTACAAGCGTTGTTATTTCAACTGGGAGTCATTCGCTACGTCGAGAGAGAGAGAGAGAGACAGAGAGAGAGAGAGAGAGAGAGAGCAATTACTACTTTATCGTAGTTGGTTAACAATGTTTTCTTAACTATTCATAGAGAGGGGGGAAGGATTTTTCGCGCCTGCATTCCCTTAAGGGAAATATCCCTTATCTTTACATTGTGAATCGTACGTCCTCTCGGTTCGCTTTCCGAAGCAGACTCACGAAATATCCCTTATCTTTACATTGTGAATCGCACGTCCTCTCGGTTCGCTTTCCGAAGAAGACTCACGAAAACTCGCTTCTCACAAGAACGAGTGACGCCACAGACCCTCTGTTCCCACGCAAGGGCCTGTGATGTCACATCCTCTCCAGGTGCAGACTGACCCTTGATCTGGGGTCTCGTCACACGGTAACCCTGTGTAGTCTGCCAGTTCCGTCTGTTGTATGCAATAAAAGCCATGATGCACTCCGAAGACAAACTCTTTTTTAAAAATGTAATTCATTTATTACAAGCGTTGTTATTTCAACTGGGAGTCATTCGCTACGTCGAGAGAGAGAGAGAGAGAGAGAGAGAGCAATCACTACTTTATCGTAGTTAGTTAACAATGTTTTCTTAACTATTCATAGAAGGGGGGAAGGATTTCTCGCGCCTGCATTCCTCTAAGGGAAATATCCCTTATCTTTACATTGTGAATCGCACGTCCTCTCGGTTCGCTTTCCAAAGCAGACTCACGAAAACTCGCTTCTCACAAGAACGAGTGACGCCACAGACCCTCTGTCCCCACGCAAGGGCCTGTGACGTCACATCTTCTCCAGGTGCTGACTGACCCTTGATCTAGGGTATCGTCACACGGTAACCCTGTGTAGTCTGCCAGTTCTTACTGTGAGAACATGCCCTGTTCTGCACTCGACTGCCCCGCGTTAATTCGCGCAAGTCAAATCAACGATTCCCAACAGATACGTCCATTCCCATAGGGCCATTATCTAACATAAGTAGGTAAAAATAAAGTCGTAGATTGTTTATTTTTATAAAACATTACTAAAATAAACAAACTATATCTCAGTGATTAATGTATTTTAAAAATGTTTAATCGTTAAAATAATTATTTTTATTGTTAATTTTAAGATTAAATTAATTCGAAGTCTTTTTGATTCGTTAAACCCATTCAGCTTTACAGCTTTCCGTAAGAAATTCAATTTAAAGAAGTATTTTTTAAAAAGAAAACAACGTCGATATAACAGTGTTTTATTACTTGACAAACATTGAAATAATTTTCGATCAGAAATATATATATATATATGTACCCAGGCAACATCCTGTTTAAACCGCTTTTTATACAGGAAGGACACCACTTATTTTACCAAGGTATTCCTAAGTGTTCAGTTTTTACCGAAAATTTGCAATAAAAAGAGAAGTTTTACCTAAGTTAATCTCCTGAGACAAACTAGGTGCGATGTTTATGTTATACCGTTCAACTGGAATTGAACAAGTGAGAATAAAGTTGAGAAAGTTTTCTGCGATGAGAAGACAGTGTTACGATTAGGCTAAGAACGAAACAAAAAAACTTTCTTTTTGCTGAGAAGTTGCCAGAATTTTTGATAAATACACTTCACAAAAACGAATCATTATTCACTACAGTTTCTTCTCTCGATTGGAGTCGTAATGGTAGACAATTCTAATCTAATTTAAGAAAAGGAAAACCCCAAGATGATTAAACTTTTGCCTAATAATTATATATTTACACACACATACACACACACATATATATATATATATATATATATATATATATATATATATATATATATATATATACATATACATACATACATACATATATATACATACATATATATATATATATACATGCATATATATATCAATACATACACACATATATATATACATATATATATATATGTATCAATACATACACCCATACATATATATATATATATATATATATATATAGATATATATATATATGTGTGTGTGTATGTGTGTGTGTGTGTCTGTAAGTATGTGTGAGTGTGTGTACGTATGTATATATAGTACGTAAGGGTATGTTGAATTGAAATCTATAAAGTGCTCGATCACAAAAATTGAGAAACAAAATACAAATTATTTATTTAAAAACTTTATGTTACATATTTCAGAGATGTACCGCGGTTTCATCGAGATGAACTGCCTTTTTTAAAAAAAAAGGACGTCATAGTCAATTTTAATCATCCGCGACTCACGAAATGAACACAACGCGAAGAGTTCAAACATCACCGTTAGTGAAGTGTATTTGCTTAAGCGTCAATTTTTGAGAAGGTACCTATATATATATATTTGATTTTTACGTACATAAAATTCATGTACGTAAAAATAAAATACACAAATAGAAAAAATCTTTATGAGACGACATAATACAGACACTTGATGTAAAGGGAGGTAACACTTGATCACTTAGGAAGTTAGTCAAATACATGGTTACGTTCTCAGACTTTCACTATCGCTTTTAAAATTAACAACAAAACATAACTTATAAATGTATATATATATACATGTATATACATATATATTAATATACATACCCAACTATATATAAATAGAGATAGACATGCTATTAACAATCAACTGTTTATTAAGCAAAATAATACTCTTTAAATCTGATATATATTTTATTATAAAACCGAATAAGGGTAGCAATTACTTTCATATAACATTAAACAAGTATCAGCAGTAAAACTACCATTAGTTTCAGTGGCATCTCTAAATTGTATAGTTTAAATAAATAATGGACTTATCCTACTCAATAATTTAGAACTATACTATGAACATACATGTTATTTATGTTGACGCACGCATATATTCGTCTTAAAAAAGCTTTATTTAATGTAACTTAAACATTGATGCACAGCAATTCTTTTCTTCATAGAATCTTTTTGCATCTATATAATTAAAAAAAATAGGCTGAGATGGGGTTTTAGTAGGCACAACCCCTAAATGGTATATTTACAGACACATAAATATGCCCATGTTACTCACCGTGTCGCTGAGAGTATATATTCTAAACATTTATAATGAGCGGTTTACAAAATAATTAAATATAATTGGTTTTATATGCACCCCACCTTATGTCTCTAGAATATACGTTTCACAATTGATAATGATCCGTATATTTGTTTAGAAACTTAAAAGATTGTGTTGCGAGTTTAGGTTTGAGAACTCTTCTTAATTGTAAAAGTAAAAAACAGATAATAATATGGCAATTTTATTCAACAGGTTGCCAAGAATATATATCCTAAAAGTAATAATGTTCAATTATTTACAAAATTAAAATAAACAAAAAGTAAATCTATATATATGTGCACCCCTAAATGTAAATTAAAAAAAATAGAAAATCGCTCCAGAATAGGCATGAAGCCACTTGATGTAAGGAGCTAACAGAGACGAAATATGATTATCGCAAAGACAGGAGATGCGTATCTGTCTTAGTCTTGAAAAGACCAAAGCTATAGGTCGGAGGAAACAGTCAGCAGGAAGACAGTTCCACAAGCCTGCACTTCTTATAAATAAGTTACTGAAATATAAAGCTGTATTAGAATGAGGCATGAAAACAGCGAATTAATGGAGAAAACTAGACCAACTAGTCAAACGAGCTGGAACAACAGAAGTGGGGAATAGATAACATAATTCTGAAAAAAACACATGCGAAAATAGTATTTATAGAAAAGACTGAGACTAGCTAAATCACGTCTGGGAGAGGGAGAAGGTGCGGAGAAGGAAAAAGTGTAGGGCCAATCAAATTACAGAAGCGTTTTATTCACCTTTTTACAGGCAAATAATGTGCCTATCGTACCAATCGTACTTTTTTACAATATATATTCAAACGATTATAATGAACAATGTATTCATTTCTATATATACGATTATGGAAATAATATTCCAACGTAATGGGAAATGAAAAAAACAACTAATTTTGGTTTGTCTATTTTAATATGGATATATTAGAATCATAATCGTCTCAGAACGAGTCAAATTAATTCACTAAACCGTCCATCTTGGCAGCACTGTTGCAGAAGACTATGCTCTCTTCATTCCTACATGTCATTTGTGACTTCCGCCCATGAGTCAACTTCTTGTTCACGTATCTTCCTTTCTATTTCAATGCCCAATAAAAGTTTATATTCTTTTATAATTTTTAACTTGTGTCGGCATATCTAATACACCCTTATTTTTACACACCCGCATCTAAATAAGATTACACTCGCACCTTAAACACTCTGGTATATAACAAGTTTTACACTTAACACGGAAGTTTGGACAGCGATAATAAACTTGAGATGTACTTTAAAACCAAAAGCTAATAGAACCAAACGTGAAAACATACAGACTGCCACCGCGTCATAGTCTCAAGAAAATTATCATTGATTCAACATCTTTTGTCAAGTGAACCGTTTTTTTTTTGTTGCTTCCATTGACAGTGAAATATGTTGTGAATATTGTGTTGGTTGTCTGTTAGATAAAAACCTTCTGATTTATGAGACTTTAATCAATAAATCTGAATATATTCCTGCGAGATAAACTGTTGGCCTTTAGCGCCGGAGAGAACTGGCTGGAGGAGATAGTCGGCGGAGAAGCGCTGTCTTCTTACAGTATGGTAACAGCAATTAACTGACATGAACACACAATATCGATTTCGGAGGAAATATATTCATTTTTGACTATTGAACACAAAAGAATGTGTGAGCACATATACGTATAATAAATACAAAGATCGCTTTGCTGTACGCCTTATATGAATATAAGTATCTAAAATTATGTATGTGTTGAATCGAAGTAGGTGGGTACTTATATAAATATTCGTTATATATATATATATATATATATATATATATATATATATATATATATACATATATCATTACAACTATTTGTGATGATATATATATATATATATATATATATATATATATTGCTTTGAACTTTTGATGTTCTAATAAACATTGTATCTTTACAATCTTTTATTCTCATCTTTCATCTCTAGAATTGATTGCTCTATTCAATATATGGAGCTTTATATTATCACGATGAATTATTATTAAAAGATAATTAAATCATCTTTAATTTAATTCAGCATTTTAATATATATATATATATATAAATATATATAAATTTATATATATATATATAAATATATATATATATATAAATATATGCACATATACAAATATATATATACATATATATATATACATATATAAATATACATATATAAATATATAAATATATATATATATATATATATATATATATATATATATATATATATATATATATATATATAGCATCAAATATAAACCAAAGTAAAAACTTTTAGGAGATGGAACCTATTGTGAAGAGGATTAGCTCAATATACGTGATAGAGCAATTGTAAAGATAGAAGAAAAAAGAGTGATAAATATGCGACGATTGTCCAAATTTATTTCAAATTTCAATTGTTCAAAGCAAGGTGTATTCAGTAATAAACTAGTGTTTATTATTCTTTCCTTAAGCCAAGGCTTTTCAAAGATCGAAATCTTATCATCAGAGGAGAAATACAGATGGATAAGTTGGCTTTCGAAAAAACAAAAGTTCAAATATTTGAAAAATATGAAAATTATTATTAAAATAATTTTTGTCAAAAAACGCAGTGAATGAAAAGAAAAGTTCCGTGAAAAATATATGCAGATGGTCCGGGTGCTCAAAATATAGGTAAGTCCAGACGTGCGTCTGGACTTACCTATATTTTGAGCACTTTCTCCACACTGCTCCCACGCAAAGAGTTTTCTTCACATTCTACAATTCATCTGACTTCTTTTCAACCGAAATTTACCACCCGGACAATCTGCATGTATTTCTCACGGAACTTTTCTTCTCATTCACTGCGTTTTTTTAACAAAAATTGGTATAGTTATTCGTTGACATAACTCATTGTTTTTGCCTGAATGTTTTTTTAATCCATGCCCATTCAAAATATTGACACCTATTTACACAGGTAAATAGTTTGATCTTTATTCGAAAATAACTAATTTATTTAATCCATATACAAATACTTTAAGCCACTTATGTTCGTACGTACGTGATCAACTTAGACACACTAAAGAACGAGATGGCTTGATTAGCAAAGATGGTGATTGATAATTTATCTAATGTCGCTTAGGTAAAAAAACACGACTTTATCTATTTTCAAATGCATTTTTATAAACTCAATTAATGTAGTTTAATCGACAAAACAGTACAAGTTTAAATAAATACATTTAAAACTGTGGTGATGGCTGTATTAGTTTAAAGGATATTTAGCTATCAATCATCTTCAGTAAAAAGATAAAGTATAATTATTGGTTTTAAAATAGCTAGAATTTAAAAATAGGTAGAATTTAAAAAATAGCTAGAATTGAAATATAGCTACAATTTACAAATAGCTACAATTTTAAAATAACTACAACTTTAAAATAGCTAGAATTTATGAATAGCTAGAATTTAAAATAGCTACAATTTACAAATAGCTACAATTTACAAATAGCTACAATTTAAAAATGGCTATACTTTACATATAGCTACAATTTTAAAAGAACTATAATTTAAACATAGTTAAAATTTTAAAATAGCTACAATTTAAAAATAGCTATAATTTAAAATAGCTCGAATTTATAAATAACTACAATAAAAAATAGCTACAATGTAAACAATAACTATAATTTAAAAATAGCTACAATTTACAAATAGCTACAATTTACAAACAGCTAAAACTTAAAAATAGCTACAATTAAAAAGTAGCTACACATTTAAAATAGCTAACACTTAAAAATAGCTACAATTTAAAAAGAACTATAATTTAAACATAGTTAAAATTTTAAAATAGCTACAATTTAAAAATAGCTATAATTTAAAATAGCTCCAATTTATAAATAACTACAATAAAAAATAGCTACAATGTAAACAATAACTATAATTTAAAAATAGCTACAATTTACAAATAGCTACAATTTACAAACAGCTAAAACTTTAAAATAGCTACAATTAAAAAATAGCTACACATTTAAAATAGCTAACACTTAAAAATAGCTACAATTTAAAAATAACTACAATTTGAAAATAGCTATAATTAAAAAAAATAGTTACAATTGATTAAATACGCACAATTAAAACTAGCTACAATTTAAAATAAATAAATTAATTAATTCAAAACAAACATGATCATTATATTTAGTTAAATAATATGTTACTGGCAGTAGCAATTTACTTGACAAAAGAAGAATGTATTTTTTATTAATAATATTGGTCCTCACAGGCATTTATTATTACAAAAGTAATATTATTTTTACCAGTAAATCGTTTTTATTCAATTATTTGTTTAACTGAGTTCACCCCAAAGAAGGCAAGTTGGCACCATAAATGTAAAGGGCTACTGAGAATTCAGGTGACAATTTAGGGGTCATCTTAAATTGGGAGCTGTGTAGCTAGATGTTTTTCGCACAGTTTTAAATTTCTGCATGGCGGTACAGTCAGAAAAGCAGGGAGCAAGGAGGGAGTTCTAAAGACCGGCAGCTCGAGGAAAGAAACTATTGGAGTAGAGAGCTCTCCGGTATCTGGCAAACTCCACAGTGACTGGATAGGATATAGCTGATTGTCGGGTTGGTCGAGTGTATGTACGTCGAAGGTGTAAGTTCATCGGAGCACATTCCATTGAAGTACTTGAAAAACAAACACAAAAATGAAACATTGCGGCGATGGAACAGGGGCTGGAGCTTGGTGGATAGTGAAGGAGACACTAGTGGATGGTGCACCAACCTAGATGTGACAACTATATTCCATGCATTGACGAATGGTGGCTTTATAGAGATATAGGATACTGCCGTCTGTGAGAAGTTTTCTAGCACGGTAGAGGGAGCCCACGTACATACAGTTATACAGTTTTATGCGGTGTAGTGATATTACAGATGCAAGAAAAACACACTATTCTGCTTTTATTAAAATAATAACTACACAAACGATGTAATAAAATATTTAAAAGAGGTCACTTCAATTAAAGATATCGTTTACAACATTACCAGTACTTAAAATATGTATCTGACCTCAATCAATATTAACTGAAAGTTGTTCTTCCAGGAAATATACTTTTAAATAGTGTATACTTGTTTAAAGAAGTTAGCCTGGAAGGAATTAGGAAGAAGAAAATAAGCAGAATCTTAGACAAGACGAGTGTTTTCGTTAAGTTACACCGAGAACATCCGCTGAGAAATGTTAATTCTGTTAAGTGTTAAGAGACAGCCCCAAAGTATTTGAAAATTGAATTTTCCAACTTAATCTGTACAGTTGAATCTCGAGTAACTCTTGATGGAACTAATGGCAGCAGATAATGTTTTCTGCATGATGTAGACGACCTCAAAGCTAAAAACAAGCAGCATGGGTTGCGATGAGTTATACGACATGAGTGTTGGTTATTACTGGTAAATAATGTATATTTTTGGACAAATATTCTTTAAATGGTACAAGACATATCACCGTAAATTATAGCTAAAGTGAAGCTGTATCCAAAACAATGCGACGCATATACTTCTAAGTCATGTGTGTCTTCGTTTGTAACTCGGATGGATCAAACAGTTTTAATTTACTCTTTTTTAACATGATTTTTAACATGATTCACCCCAAACAAGGCAGGCCGCCACTGTAAACGTAAGGGGCTACTGAGAAAAAAGAAAAGGGGAGAAGGATTGGTGGTTCAGCTGAAATTGAGATCTGAGCAGCGAGATGTCTGTTTACATTAGTTTTAAATTTCTGCATGTCAGTACTGTCGGGGAAATAGGGGGCAGGGAGGGAGTTCCAGAGGCCAGCAGCACGAGGAAAGAAGATATTTGAGTAGAATGCTCTCCGGCATTTGGGGACCTCCACGGTGAATGAATGAGATTTAGTAGAATGTCGAGTTAGTCTAGTGAATTTACGTCGAGGGGGCACCAGAGTAGCCAACTCATCGGAGCATAATTCATTGAAGTATTTGTAAAACAAACACAAGGATGCCACATTGCGGCGATGGGACAGGGGCTGGAGCTTAGCTGGCAGTGAGGGACCTATTAGGTTGACGACTCTTTTTTGGACTTTGTCAAGGAGGGAGAGACTAGTAGATTTTCAGCATATCTCTTCAGCGTGAACTGGGTGTTGATCTCACAGACTCTCTAACTAGTACAAATGGACAATTAAAAAAATATATATATTTAGAGTCAATCTGTCTTATCGCCGCACTGTTGCATCCTTGTACTTGTTTCACAAATACTTTAGTGGATTGCGCTCTGCTGAACTAGCTATTCTAGTGCTCCTTTGACTCAAATACACTCGACCAACCCGACAATCAGCTAAATCCCATCCATTCACTGTAAATGTCCCAAGATGCCGGAGAGCCTTCTACTCAAATAGCTTCTTTCCTCGTGCTGCCAACCTCTGGAACTTCCTCCCTGTCCCTGTTTCCCCGACTGTACCGACATGCAGAGGTTTAAAACTAATGTAAACAGACACATCGCTACAGAGCTCCCAACTTAGGATGACACCCAAAACCCACACCCAAATTCTCAGTAGCCCCTTACATCTACAGTGGCGAGCTTTCCTGGTTTAGGGTGAAATATCTTTTTAAAAACCCAGATATTTGCAGCCCCGCAGTGGAATAGCTGACAATTCGTAAGTGTAAAAATGTAAAACAATCTCTAGTATGCACTAATGTGCTATGCCCCATATTTTGCACAACTTTTTTATATAAGTTGTTCGCACCTATATAGATCCAGAAGATTTTTTTTCTGGAAATCGCTACAGAAAAGGCATGAAGTCACTTAATGTAAAGAGCTAACAAGAACAAATATGATAATCGCAAAGACATGGTATGTTTATTTACCTTAGTTTGAAAAGACAAAGGTTATAGGTAGGTGGAACACAGTCAGCAGGAAGAGAGTTCCACAAGCCTGCGGTTCTTGGAAATAAGATACTGGGAAAGGAAGCTGTATTACAACAGGGTATCTAAACAGCGAAATGATGGAGACCACTAGACGAACGAGTTAAACGAGCTGAAACAAAAGAAGCGGGAAATAGTTTACATAATTCGAAAGTAGCTTTTTGTGGTCATATGACAGTTTCCCACAATTTTATGCAGTCCTTTGCAATAGTGTTGTACTCTGCAAGATCTTTTAAGCGACACCGGTTGGGAAATAGGGAGCAGACACACTAATTTGACCGAAATACTAAATGGACTATTCGAAAAATTGAAAATAAAAAAGTCCTTTTAAGCATTAAAACTTCGTGTTTTTTTTAATGTTTGCCTAAATGAATATATATATTTCCAAACGAATATGGTCGCAGTCACCGACCGAAATATCTTGTTCCAGTTCTTTAAATTGCATAAACATGGACTTCGTTATTATCCCATTATGTAAAACTCATCCACTCTTAGAGTCTTGATTATTATAAAGACAAACTCTTACATCATCGATTTAATGACGAAATATTAAAGAATCTTTGAATAAACTTGATTTCAAGTTGATAAATTATGTACATAGTATTGATTTACAAACGCTGGAATTACGTTTAGAAATGCTAAAAAGAATGAACTCATGTCCGTTCAACTATGATTTATTTGTCTTCGATTTTACAATAGATAATTGTTAACCTTTTGAACATTTCTCCATTAATTATTCCCAGAGATATTTCCGTCAGAATAATACATATTATAAAGAAAATCATTGGCATGTGAATAATCGATGGAGCAAGTTGCTCCTATGAGGGTATGTTCTTAAGACTGAAACCATTGTTAACTAGGGTCGTATCAGGAGTTTTTTTCTAATGATACATGTATCACATTTATAATAATTAAAACAAATTAAAAAAGAATACACCAGGAGATTTTTAAAAAAATAGTAAGCCATCATTTATCACTCGATGTTGATGAGCATTCTGGTAGGATGATGAACAATACAATCACATGAATATAGGAGGCAGGTGTTTAAAAAGTAGGATTAGTATGTTAAACTTTCACGTAATGTTAAATATTAGATACAGTGAAATTTTCCAATTAGAATTCGAGTAAGGTTTCGTGTCCCGGTAGTGATGTCTTACAGACAGAAATCGACCAGTCTTACGTGGTTAAACGAAGAGCGTAGATATTCTATTTAGACTGAACCACAATTGGGTCTTTTGGATATCTGCTGTTCCCCTCTAGGTGTTGGATGTATTATGTGTTTACATGTGTGATATTGAGAACTAATAAAAGCGCTAATAAATGTATAAACCCCGATTTTATTTAACGATGCGTTATTTCATATTCATAACGGTTTTGAACGCGGTTATGCCACAAAAGAAGACATCGACAGAGAGAAATAAAATATGAAATTTTTCTCTCACATCGTCACAACGATAACACCAGCTTATATTCAAAACAATACGAGGACTATAAAACGATAGATATGATAGTCGGAATCAAATTACTAGATCAGACAATTTGATAAATATGTGTTGACATATGTTTTAAGATGACAATGCTGTAGTTAGTTCGTCCGTAGAGAAGCCATTCCTTAGTATTTTATTTCAAGGATCAACAATAGACTAAGAATTGAAATATTTCATCATACAAAAGAGGATTAAACAAATGTCTATTAAATATTAACTCGGAATAATGCTTATGAATACAAGAACAAGTATTTAGAATAATAAGATCACTCAGAAAGCAAGAATAATGCTCGCTATGAGTCAAGTATTGCTACATGAATAAATGACATCAAGAAACGACATCCCATAGAAAAAATCATTTTTGGGGGCGAAGATATATGAATAAAAGTATAAACCTAGAAATATCAAGTACACAAAACTTCATCAAATTAACAGAATTAATATTTTATATATAGACATTTATTACGTCATCTCGCAACGTCAAAGTCTTGATAACGACCCCCCCTACAAACTGGCTTTTATTGTGTCAAACAGTTGAACCCCTATACAAATCATATTTACTGTATTTCTCATTTAATATCAACATGTAAAACTTATTTTACGTACCTCCTTTCTAGAGACTTAGACACAAGTTCAAGTGTCGGTTTATGAGTCAACTATTGCTACATGAACAAATGACATCAAGAAACGGCATCCAATAGAAAAAAACAACATTTTTTTGGAAGAAATTTGAAAGAAAGTATACAACTAGAAATATCAAGTACACAAAACTTCATCAAATTGACAGAATTAATATTTTATATATAAACATTTATTACGTCATCTCGCAACATCTAAGTCTTGATAACGACACCCCCCCAAAAAAAAAACTATGCCTTTTATTGTGTCAAACAGTTGACCAACTATAAAAATCATATTTAATGCATTTCTCATTTAATATCAACATGTAAAACTTATTTTACTTACCTCCTTTCTAGACACAAGGTCAGGTGTCGTTTTTTTAAAAAAAGTGTTTCTGTGGAACAAAGTGGATTTGAACTTGGCACACCCAGGTTTTCAGATCGTGTCGTTGACCACTCAGCCACAATCACCCCAAACATGTAGACATAGTTATGCGTTTTCAGGTAACGTAGCTAGATAGTTTAATTATATTCCATGATAATGCCAGTATACTGAAATCGTATGCACTTAATAGGGTTAAGATGAACATTCATATACATTAAATGTATAAAAACAAGGAAATTCCCAAATGTTTACACTTTTATTGTCTTTAAGGGTATGACTACATATCAACCAAACCATTTCATTATTACATCACTACAGTATAACTCTCTATGCATGAGTGGATGAAATGTGTTAGGTGCGCTGAAGAAAAATTCTTACCAGTTAAATACCTCGCCCTGTTGTGCTCGCATACCCTTAATGACAATAAAAGTGTAAAAATTTGGGAATTACCTTGCTTTTGTACATTTAGTGTATATAGATTTTCATCTTAACCCTATTAAGAGCATATGATTTCAGTATACTGCCATTTATCATGGAATGTCACTACTTTTGTAAAGGCTATGCCTCAATACAATGGTCATTTTTAAGGTTTTTTGAAATTTTCTGGAAAACTAAGGAATATGGTTAACTGAAATTAAAATGACCTCAACTAGACCCTAGAACTGCTATCTCTACCAAAAATCAGCTTAATCCATCAGATAGAGTATGAGATACAGGGTGGCACATATGTACGTACGTACACACAGATAACATGATTTCATGATTGAACTTTCTTGATCTCTGGGTTGCCTTGACTAATGATGCTGAAATTCTACACACTTATAGAACCTATCAAATAAACATTTTGCTCAAAGTTTTAACTAATTTGGTTTATTGGTTTTTGAGTTATGATTGATCAAAGAAATGAGATTTCCAGCATAGGCCGTTTTTTAGGTCTATTAAGGGATAGAGCGCTCTCGCGCCTCCCTTGATTTAACAAATACGGTTGAACCCAGGATCAAAACAACTGTGACAGCTTCTTAAATTCTACGCGAAATCGTACAAATGTAGTGCTTAATTATTAATTTAATTGAAATCGCTCCAGAAAAGGCAGGACGCTCAATGTGCTAAGGTGCTAAGAAGAACGAACGCTGATCATCGCAAATAGAAAAGATAAGGGATATAGGTAAAAGGAAAACGGCAGCAGGAAGAGAGTTCCACAAGTTCGCTGTTCTTGAGAAAAAACTACTTGAATAAGAAGCTGTATTGTAATGAAGTATCAAAATCGGAAATTGATGGATACCACTAGACTAAAGAGTCAAACAGGCTGAAAAAAAGAAACGGAAATAGATTACATAATTCTGAAGAACACATACAAGAACAGTATTTAAAGAAAAGACTGAGACTAGCAACATCACGTCTGTGAGATAGAAGGTGCGTAGAATAAGAAAAAGTAGAGGCAATCAAATTACAGATACGTTTCTGAACTTTATTTAAATCCCTCAGATTAGATAGAGATTCACCAGCCCAATAATTGCAACAGTAATCACTACATAATCTGGCGGTATTATTAGTTTATTAAATTGTTAGGTGAAACTACAGAATAGTTAATCACCCCTATATCGTCATGTTTAGAATGCCTTTCTAAATTATGAAGTTATTATTTCAGATCGGTCCGTAAACTGCATAAATAACCGTTTTTAAAATTTATTTTCTTACTAATTCTCTGTATTTTCTGTATGAGTTATGGTTACAACAAAAACAGTTTGAATTATCTCCCCTTTCAACTGACTTTTCTAAATTAAATATGAAATTTCATCTTTCCCCAATAATACCGAATAACTAAAATAGAAAGTAGCATCGGGTATGAGAAAGTGCTATGAACAATAGAGAGAACCGACTTTACTAGACGAAGAAAGAGAAATGAATTTAATTCTGAAGTCCAAGAAAGATTTGATGCGAAAAAAGACCAGAATTTTGACTTTTCCACTGACAACTTATCAATCTATATAATTTCTCTGATGATAAGACTTTAATCTTTGAAAAGCCTTGGCTTAAAGAAATAATAATAAACATGCTTTTACCGAGTACACTTTGCATTAGACAATCAGAGTTAAAATAGATTTGTCATTCGTACATGTTTATCCCTCTTTCATTTGTCTTTATATATATATATATATATATATATATATATATGTGTGTATATATATATCTTTATATATATATATATATATATATATATATATATATATATATATATGAAGAAGAATGGAAAGGAATTAGAGAAGCAATAGCCAAATCAAATTTCAATTCATAATTAGTACACCACTTTTATATATATACATATATATATATATATATATGTAGAGAGAGAGAGAGAGAGAGAGAGAGAGACAGAGAGAGAGAGAGAGAGAGAGACAGGGAGAGAGAGCGAGTAAACTTGGATGGCTGTGGTTGTGAAATATAAATACAAATATTATGAGACTAGGACATAAAATGGTGGAAAGATTGATTTTGCCTGGAATATATTTTCATAAATCTTTCCTGAGAGAAAAATATAATAAATCTTAAGCGATGAGATGAGGAGGGGAATTATTCGCAGACTTCTTATATGATGAAAGCAAACTCACAACTATTTATCTATCGAAATAGATTTCGAGGTGGAATATGTTTTATCGAAGCTAAAAACACCAGCGATTTTCTATTTTCATAATTTACAATTTCCTTATTTTTGTACGCATTTTTATCATTATTTTATGTCTGTTTTGGCGCAGTTTGGCTAAATGAATAGATATTTATGTGACCCTTCCCGGTGGGACACCAAACCATAAGTATATCTGAAACTCGCATTACATTGATGAACGAGAACTTACAATGTAGTTGTAACTGGAAGAGTTTGCGTTTGCCGGTCAAAACTCAAGAAGGGGACATTTGTTTTCTGCACCGCCCTCTTCCGGAATAAATGAACGAGAACTTACAATGTAGAAATTTGATTTTGTTAAATAATGTGCAATAAGCATGTGGCGGTATTGATGATCTTGAGCCAGAATCGAGCGGTGGAGGTGGCCCAGACTTAGTTCTTCCCCGCAGTAAGAGGGCCCGCCTTTGCCTGGCTTGCAGATGGAAAGGGAAATAAATTTTGGCTTACTAGTTTTCTAGTGAGGATTGAACTCACAACCTCGAAGTAACAAATCTACTGGTTGCTGCACAATAATAATAAATTTAATTATCATGACAAATAGTAAGCCAGTGGATTATGTTTTTTTCTGATTGGTTAAGCGGAATTAACTGAGGGAAAATCTGCTAATAAAAAGCCAAGAAAATCAGAAAAAAGGGGAGGAGAAACGTGAGTGTCGAGTGAGATTCTGCGGTGAGCCGGATTGTTTTCGTTCATGGGAGCTCGAAGTTACACAGAGGGTTAATGTGCTTCTACAGGAATTGAACCGAACTGAGTTTTATTTGTTTGTTTAACGTTTGAAGTCTAGTCATAGACTTCTGAATTCCCATTTATAAAGCATTTTCTAGGAATGTATATTTTAAAATAATATTTACATATACCTGGTGTCTTTATATAACGTACTACTGCATCTGTTAGATCCTGTGTACAATTGCCTCTAAGGAAGTGGTACTAAAACAGTCGTAGCGGTTAAGTACTATTGCTACCCATTGCGTCACTGACGGTTTTGGTCCACCGGACAGGATATTATTTGATTGCGTTTTGTCTTTACTGTTGATGAAGCATTTATTTAGATAACGTTTATATAATGGTGACCGTTTCGTTCGCCTGTCGTCAAGAGAGCATTCACAATATTTCATAATATATTTTTGTATCGATATGTAAAGCGGTAAAAAGACGTCGGCTCACATGGCGAGAAGGAGCGGTAGATGAAATATAGCTTACTTGAGACCTGAATAAATTAAGCAGTATGAGAAAAGAAGGAATTGATCACAACTCCAAAGTCCATGAATTTCATCGTCTCGTCCAGCATCAATCAGCCAGGTTCGAGATAAAGTAACATTTTTTCGTAAAGAATCGACTCGAAGCTGGTTGAACTTGTTGATATTGAGAGACAAATCGGATAGGTTTCACCTTTGACCAGATCTTCTTCCTAAGTGAAAGTGGTACTGTGGAACCGACTGGAGTCGAACTTGAAACACCCAGGTATTCAGTCCGTGTCGTTATCCACTTAACCACCGTCACCCTGAACAGAAAAAAACAGAGTGAATCTGTTTGATCGCTGAATTTAGCGACCAGTCAGTCATAACTGTTCTGGATAGAAAAGATTTGTTGACCACCCAATCAAACCACGGCATTTGACGTCGATTGGTAGACCTTCATATGTCTAATGATTCTCTATGCATTTGGCTAGAAGAGATTCATATCGATTAGCCTTGCTTTTATGCGCCACCTCACTGTTTTTCTCCCAGGAGACAATTAACTCAGCTAGCATAATACTTATCCCTGATTCTGACCAAACCACAATGTCAGAGCAATAATTTGTTTGACGGATGTACACTTGAAAGTGGAAGTATGTGAACAGATCTACTGGCATGCTCAAGTCACTATCTCCGTTCAACAACTTCATGTTATTTTCTTCTGGTATTCCGGACTATTCAATGTAAGTTCTTCAACGTTGGTTTACTTAAATGCGTTTCCTATATAATTTTTATTTTATATCTAGCTCACACAGCCAAGCAAGGGTAAGTGGTTAAAATAGTATCGCATTAGTAATAGTGATATTTAATTATTTATATTTTTAAATATATACTCATAATCGAAAATGTTGAACATTTTTACGAGAGGACATTGTCTCAATGCTAAATTTAATTAAAAATGCCTTTATTTAGGTGACTACACTTTAAGGCAGCCTATATATAGCCGAAATAAGTGTCTCAAATAGGTTCGGTTTCGGAATTGTTATTGGCATAATCCGTTTGCGTACTTGATTCTATGTCAACAAACATTATTCAAAGCATCTCCAAAGGTCAAAAAATCTTAAAGTAAATATCGTTGGTTAGGATGAGATTGCATTTTCGCCATAGCACTTAATTTCAATCTCTTTCTCTCTCTCTCTTTCATTGAGTTTATTTGTCAATGAGCTGTTTGACAATTGTTAAATATATAAATATATCTTTAAAAATGTCATACTTATGTACGACATGAAAAGAAACTGGAATCTTAGGAAAATCTCCATCATACCAGTAATTATAGAAGCAACAGGACTAATGAAGAAGAATTTCAAAAGCTATCTGGCGAGTGTACCCGGTGAACCGAGCGCAAGAGAAATACAAACACTTGCACTTAAAGGGACGGTTAGAATCTTAAAAAGATATCTAGGCTGGAGTGTCTAAAATAGCCGGTGAATGTCTGGCATCCAGTAGGATGCACCATCTCCAGCAAAAACAGAAAGATAAGAAAAATAAAAAAATAGAAAACACTGGTTTCAATTCTAATACTAAAAACTATGAAGCAGATTCGCTTATGTAAGTCTATTTCTGTAATGTTAGGCATATGTATATGTTTAATAATTTGTATGTATAAGATTAAATAAGCGACCATTATGAGTTTCAGAACAAAACTTGTAGGCGTTAAAGGTCGTAATGCGGGCTATATTTCTTTTAATTTTGTTTTAAATAAATGATGATACAATAGATAGAAGGCCATACTGAAAATTGTGTAGAACTTTAACGATGATAAAACTAACATTTATACGTATATTTAAAAAAAGGTCTCATGAGAGAATACTATGAGCACGATCTCTCATCTAAAAATTAAAATATTTTAATTTTTCACTAAATTCAATCCATGGTGATTTAACACAAATGAAGCAGATTTTGTGATTTTTTATTTCCTTACAAGTTCAATCAAGCTTTACATTGTAAACATTTTCAAGTATAAAAATCATTAAACGGATGTTTATAAAAATTGAAGTAACGATTCTGGACATACATTTTAGTCACATTATATCCTGATTTTAATCTTTGTATCGGGACATTAAAGTGATGCAAACCTGTTCGAAGAATTACGTTTATCTGTCTTAAGACTGGTATTATTATATGTATATACAGGATGTACGAAAAGTCATTGTCCACTTACATATTTATTAACATACGTGTTTCAATATAAAATACGGGATGTAAATATGAATGACAATTATAAATTCTGTTGAAAATGACCCCATCTGTTACATATAGGTGTGAGTGCTCTGTAACACACCCTGAAGAGTGCTTGTTCGAATTACTAACGTTATATAATGAGTTCGAAATCTGAAATATAAAAAAGAAAATTATTAGAAAAGTGTACAGTGATTTTCTGAACAGCCTGTACAATGTTTTTCAATACATCACAATTTGATAATAACACTTTTAGAAACCATAACATTGATATATTTTAATACACTGATATATTATTTAAAAATGCTATAGATATCGAAAACAGTAATTTCGATTCAAATATGTAATTTTCAGAAATGTTGAATTTATAAATACATATATAAAAGCGAGATAATGCAGGGATGTAGAACTGTAAATCTAGCAGAGTTTTTGTCTGTATCTCATTATTATTAGTCAAATATATATATATTTGTTAACATAGTTCACACCAAACAAGGCAGGCCGCCACTGTAGACGTAAGGGATGATTGAGAAAAAAGGGAGAAGGTGGTCAACCTAAATTGGGAGCTGCACAGCGAGATGTCTGTTTACATTAGTTTTACATTTCTGCATGCCAATACCGTCGAGGAAACAGGGGACAGGGAGGGATTTCCAGACGCAAGCGGCACGAATCAATAATCAATTAGAGAAGAAAGCTCTCCGGCATCTGGGGACCTCCACAGTGAATAGATAGGATTTAGATGATTGTCGAGTTTATCTAGTGAATTTACGTCGAGGGGACACCAGAGCAGCCAGTACACCGGGACATAATCCATTGAAGTATTTGTAAAACAAGCACAAGGATGCTACATTTCGGCGATCGGACAGGGGCTGGAGCTAGGTTGACAGTGAGGGACTTATTAGGTTGGCGACTCTTATTTTGGACCTTGTCAAGGATAGAGAGACTAGTAGATGATGCACCAGTCCAAATGTGGCAACGATACTCCATGCATGGGCGGATGGTGGCTTTGTAGAGATACAGGATAATGTCAGGTGTGAGGAGTTTACTAGCACGGTAGAGGGAGCCTACCTTCTTTGCTGCAGCCTTGGCAATGTCTTCAATGTATTTGTTCCAATTCATGTTACCTGTGAAGGTTAGGCCGAGGAGTTTGAATGTTGAACTCTCAGGTAGGGTGTTATTTGCCATGACAATAATGTTATAATAATTAGAATTAAATATGTTTGTCCGAAGAATGAGTTTAAAAGTTATGAACGATTAGTCGGAATGACACAGATCACGATAATTGCTTACACACTCTTTTGATGTTTGGTAACTATTTTTGTTGATTAACAATCTACTTTGCTCTCTCATTATTTTAATGGAAAATGCTATATCGTTATTTCAATGGAAGGTGGTCGACTGATCTTTAATCTCTAGTTTAACCTTTGACGTTATCAGTGGACAGATGTCATTTGTCGGTTATATGAGCTAGTATGATTTTTCAGTCAGGCAAACAGTGCAGGTGTAAGTGACACGAACCCTTGCAAAAACTAAACAGTTCCCAGGAAAAATAACAGGGACGGTTGACCTGTAGGGTTAAAACATAAATTATGGAGTCAAAGTAAGTAAGCAACAAAGAGCTATGATATGACATAAATATAATGACGTCATAGATGTGAATAACCAAAAAATGACGAGTTTAAAAGTAGTCGTTAATGGAACCCTCGGCGGAAATGATAGGTGATAATTCTGTAATACTTATCAAATGTAATAAATAGTATGAAATACATTTGTTAGAAGCATGAGATTTAACTTTATAGGAGGAATTAGTCGGAATAACACATTTCACGATATTTTATTATTAACTCTTTGAAGTTAAGTAATTCATTTAATGGAATATACTATATCGTTATTTTAATAGAAAACATTAACATTCGTCTCTCTATCAAAACAGAAATAACCTTTCTTCCTCTATGTGCTTAGCGTCAGACAGGATTTTCATGAAAAGTGTGGACCCATTACAACGAGACTGCTTTCCTGCCGACTTAAAGATGGCCGTCTTGAAATCGCATGTCAATAAATATTTTTATTATATGTAACCATGAGTAATGGAACTGTTTAATTATTTTTAACCCCTTTATAATATTATTCATTATTTATCCTTGATAAAAGAAGAAGTCTAAACGAAAGCGTGTATAATGCATTGGGTGTATTTTCTTCTCTCACATTACAGGGGGGGTCGATCAGTGGTGCGAGACAATATCTATCAGTTTAAGATCTCGTTTGTTGATACCTCACTGTAATACAGCTTTCTATTCCAGTAGATTATTTCTAAAGAACCGCAAGCTTGTGGAACTCTCTTCCTGCTGACTGTTTTACCTCCTACATATTACCTTGGTATTTTCAAGACTAAGGCCAATAAACATCTCCTGTCGATAATCATATTTGTTCTTGTTAGCTCCTTACATCAAGTAGCTTTATGCTTTGTCTGGGGCGATTTCCACGAATAAGAACAGGATTAATTTATTAGTAAAATAGATTTTCCAAAGAAGTCGAAAATGAGATTATTTCATATTTTAGTTCAACACACTTGGCATTAGATTTATGTGATATCAAAAATGTGATATCAAAAATGTTTATTATCAGATGGAAATATGTCAGGGAAGAGGATAGAGAGTACATTAATTATTCAAAATATGATATCGTGTAACTATTGTTACATTAAGCGTTATGTAACGGACCGAATTTATATATCTATTTATTATCTTTTATCATCATTATTTTATTTTTTACAAGCATAACATATATATATATATATATATATATATATATATATATATATATATATATATATATATATATATATGTTATATATTGTCGTTAATCAGAGTAATGTATACATATGCGCTGTCAAAATATCTACACTGCAAATCTCATAATCGGTGACCCTATTAGTCGGTGCGGTCTGTGCGCATATTGAATATCAATTGTTTGTTGGAAATGGCGAGGATTTTTCATAAATAATGCATGGAATAGTATGAAAGTGCTTCTGTACGCGTGTATGAAGTCCCAGATTTTTCCATACTATCTGAATTAAAGTGTAATCTAGTGAATATTTTTCTAGAAATATATATATATATACATACATATATATATATATATATATATATATATATATATATATATATATATATAATAATAATAATAATAATAATAATAATAATAATCCAGGTAAAACATCCACAGGGTAGTAATCAAAAGAATTTTAACCGGGTTTATAAAAAGTGCTACAAATCAATATCAAATAGAGCTATTATATGTGATTTTTTTTATTTACAGACATGTACAAAATCTGCGTCACTGGCATATCGATGTTATCGATCAACAACTATTATAAACTGAGATCTCAGGTTAAGATCGGATTCTAACTCTGCCTGATGAGATCTCAGTTTATAATAGCTGTTGATCGATAACATTGAGATGCCAGTGTCGCAGATTTTGTACATGTCTGTGTAAATAAAAATAATCGTATATATATATATATATATATATATATATATATATATAATTTAACTTATTGTATGTGTTTTTGTGTGTTAGTGTGAGGTTTGTGTGTACCCTACAGAAAGAAATGTTAGAGAATCTACATAAAATCTAAAGTGTATTCCTATGTCTTATGGAAAGTTCCCAGCCGAGTAGAGATCACGAAGGCTATCGGTGATGAACGCTATCTCCTCCAGTGACGTGAATCAACGTTCCAACGACTGAACGCAAGAAGTTTTCTCAACCATGTCGAACCCCTAACAACATCTCAGGAAGAAACCAGACTACAGCTGTTGACCAACTGGCTAGAAGATTTCCTCCTCTTCATAATGGCATGGTAATCCTTGCTTTTGATGAACTCCGTCCCGGTTCAGAAGCACCTTAGCTCCAATGAAATAAAACACCAAACCGCCTGAGAATGTGAATGGGACGATCAAAAGTTGCTATGAGTAGATGGAGCTACAAAACAGACCCAACCGTCTGTGAATGTGGAGAGGAGGGACACACGATGAATCACTGCCTGGTATGCCCCCTACTGCCCAACGGGTGTAGCTGGAAAGATCTTGCAGAGTACAACACTATTGAAAAGGACTGCATAAGAAAGTAAAAAATTGTCATATGACCACATGCTTCAAAGACACGCAAAGAAGAATATGTTATCTCTGACTGCAACACAAAGAAGGCATAACCCCATCCACACTTCAAATATATCATATTTTTTATGAAATTAGAACCACATGTAAAACATGTTCCTGAAAAGGTAATGGACGTTGTACAGAATTTTTAAAAGTCTTACTTTGATAAACTGTGTGGGCCGAATATTTTTTTGAATCTCAAATGTATCCGATTTTGATGAAGCTAGTAATATTAGTTAAGCTGTTCCAGGGCACAATATGTATCTAATTGTGCAACGAACAAGTAATAATAATAATAATAATAATAATAATAATAATAATAATAATAATAATAATAATAATAATAATAAGGAGACTTGAACAGAGAAACGGAATCTCTGCTGACGGCCGCACAGAACAATGCGATTAGGACAAACTTTATTAAAGCAAAGATAGATAAAACCCAGGAAAACAGCAAATGTCGATTGTGTGGACAAAGAGACGAAACGATAAATCATATAATAAGTTAATGCAGCAAGCTAGCACAAAGGGAATACAAGAACAGACATGACAGCGTGGGGAAAGTAGTACACCGGGAAATGTGCAAACAACTGAATTTCGAATATGCAAAAAAAAACGGTACAAACACAAACCAGAAACTGTACTAGAAAACGAAAAACACAAAATCATATGGGATATGAATTACAAACAGACAAACCCATAACAGCAAGGAGACCGGATATGATAATAATCAACAAGAAAGAAAAATCCTGCAAAATCGTAGACTTTGCCGTTCCAGCAGACCACAGAGTGAAGATCAAAGAGACGGAAAAAAGAAGCAAATATACTGAACTTGCCAGAGAATTGAAAGGAATATGGAACATGAAGAAAGTCAGTATAACACCAATAATCATAGGAGCACTAGGAACAGTCCCCAAAAAACATGGAGAAAAGACTAGGAGAAATAGGAATCAAAGGGATAACTGAGACCATACTAAGGACAGTAATGATCAAAACAGCTACACTCCTGAGAAATGTCCTCGAATGCGGAAACCAACCCACATAAGCAACGAATTGGAACAAACACATGGAAGCACAAGACAACAGAACCTAGGAAAATACAACCGCACGAGAGAGGCGCAAGCATAGGGTCGAGGAGGGAAAGCGCAAACCAGACCTCCATTGGAAGAGCGCGGACAGCTCTGGGACCTTGGGGAGGCTAGTTGCCACTCGGGCCCCAGAGGGGACCAATGGCCCTTATCAGCGGGAAATCGGTGGTAGGTGGCTGTTGCGATACCGCAAGGTCATCAGCGGTTATGAACGAAAAGAGGTGGAGCATACTGGAAGTCTGAGGAGACTTGTTGTCACTCAGACTCCAGGGAATACCACAGGTTGTTGGCAGTGGGCGATCACTGACGATGACTAGTGTGATAACTCCTAGTGAGTAAATAATAATAATGATATTATAAATATTGATAATAGTAGTAGTAATAGTAGTAGTAGTAATAATAATAATAATAATAATAATAATAATAATAATAATTTTAATAATAATAATAATAATAATAATAATAAAAATCAAGGAGGATGGAAAGACCGAGGAGGGATAGCACTTACCAGACCTCCACTGGAAGAGTGCGGAGAGCACTGAGACATGAGAGAGGAATATTGCCATCCAAATTCCAGAAAATGCCAATGGTTGTTACCAACGAAAAATCGATGGTAAGCGTCTGTTGTGATAACGCAAATTCATTTGCAGTAGTTATCGAAAGAGGTGGATAGCACTGGAAAATTGGATAGACTTGTTGTCACTCAGACCCCAGGGAACACCACTGGTGATTATCAGTGAGCGATCAATGATTACTGCCTGTGTGAGAACTCCTAGTGAGTAAACATAATAATAATAATAAAAATAATAATAATAATAATAATAATAATAATTTTTTTTAAAATGGTGCCGTCCTAGGCTGACATCAGACAAAATATTTGTAGAGGGTCGAGGAGAATGAGAAGACCGAGGAGGGACAGCACAAACCAGACCTCTACTGGAAAAGTGCAGAGAATGCTGGCACCTTGGGGAGGTTCATTGCCACACAAATCCCAGAGAAGACCAATTGTCCTTACCAGCGAGAAATCAATGGTAAGAGGCTGTTGCGATACCGCATCGTTATCAAAAAGAGGTGAAGAATACTGGAAATCTGGGAAGGCTTGTTGTCACTCA
>OY744536.1:95560175-95645175 GCA_963556195.1 Sepiola atlantica | reverse complement strand
GGAAGCGAGAATCATTAGAGTTCGCTCAAGGAATATGCTCCCTGTTCCATGATTCCCCGATAGTACCAAGATGCAGAAATTTAAATGCAATGTTCACAAATATCTTGCTGTTTAATATATTAGGCTGCCTTCATATAAATAGGACCTTTATCGCATACGCCTCGTACGCTACAGTCGCAATATGCCAAGTTAATGGGTGAACAGAAGTTTTTAAATAACCCTGTCGTAGATGTTTATCTCAACTAGTATTGTATCCGCTAAGTTGTGTTCTCTCGTGAACCGTAAGTTTATTCTTCATCTGTTTTACCAATAATCTTTTTTTCTTCTCAGATGAATAGTTTACCAATATTTCATCTGTTTTCTGTTTTTTCTTCTCCATTCGAATCGATGTTTGCATTGTTTACCGAATCTCCGAAGGACATCTGTCTCTCTTTTCCTGGTTTCTTTATAGATTCGGTTCCGGCCGCTTGAGGTAAGTAAACAGTTCTTACACTCACCGTTAAATCTGTTTGGTTTACTTGAAAACAACGTGTTATATATATATATATATATATATATATATATATATATATATACATATATATATATATATATATATACATATATATATACATATATATATACATATATATATATACATATATATATACATATATATATACATATATATATACTCATATATATACATATATATACATATATATATATACATTTATATATATACATCTATATACATATATATATATACATATATATATATACATATATATATATACATATATATATGCATATATATACATATATATATGCATATATATACATATATATACATATATATATACATATATATATGTATATATACATATATATATATACCTATATATACTTATATATATACATATATATATAAATCGCGTAAGGTTTGAATACCGATTAATACTCAAGCTCTTTGATTCTAGCTACCCAGGTACACAAAGTTATGCACTCGGTAGAGTGAGCACATGCGACAACATGTACACGTCTCAGATAATTCATAGAACACCTATCCAACATTTGAAAAATTTTCATACTGATATCTCATCAGTTACCAAAAACAAAACTTACGCGAAGATGAGGATAAATTAGTTGACTGCTGAAATATAATATGATAAGACATAGCTTTCTATTGAAGCACTGCGAAGAGTGGTTCAGTGGATGACGACGCGAACTGACGACCTTGGTGTGCCAAGTTCGAATCCAGTCGGTTCCATAAACTCACTTTTACTTAGGGATGTTTGCAACCATTACTTGGTCCCTCCTGCAAGAATCCCAACAGAATCAAGCCAGTCAACAAAGTTGTATCGTTCTGATCCATACGAATTTACCATCAATGTTGTGCATATTCTCTCACCCTGACCTGCAACATTCTATCCACCCAAGTAGACAAAGTAATGCACTCGGTGAGTATATGCGTCAGTGTTTATCAGCCCCAGATAATTCATGAAACACCTATTCCAAAGTGCGAATATCTGTTTCACAATAATTTGATGTTTTTAGACTGATGTTTCACTACTTACCAAAATAAAACTTACTCGAAGATGAAGGTTAATTAGTTGAATGCAGTAATATTTTAAGAGAGAGTCGAAAACAATGGGCGGTTTGTTTGGTTGTATTGTTTTACGGCATATCAACACTCATAGGGTTACTAAATGCCGAACCCGGTCATTTTGTTTAAAAAGTTTTATGCTTCAATTTTTTTATATGTTCAATTATTTATTCATGGTGTTTGGTTTCGATGTTTCGTTTTACGGCATATCAACCGACTTTATCAATCCGGTCATTTTGCTGAAAGTTCTTTATATGTTAAATTATTTATTATGGTGTTTCGTTAAGTGAAATGGGAGAAAGGAGGAAGAGCGAGAAGGGGTGAGGGGAGAGAGGGAAATTGATTTTTTTTTGTTTTTGCCTTACATGATTGGGTTTTGCAAAGAGTAAACAACATCAATGTTTGGTGCATTTTGGGTCAGGAAGCCCATATCTTCAGACAGCCTGATCTGGTAGCACCAGTACGATAAGCGGAAAGAATCAAATTTAACTACTTAAGAAGTAATCTCAACAAGTATTTGTTGACATTAAATTTCAAAACGATATATTGTAGTCCATAGGGAAGCACTCCTGCAGTAATGTATTCCACAGATGGTAGGTTTTTGAAGGAAACTTAGTTTATTGAAACTCTGTTTTGTTTTAAGTACATATAAGAAGAAAACAAAGTTTTTTTTAAAAATAGTTACAATAAAACCATTCACGTTGTTAATATTTTACAGAGTAGAATCAAAGATTTAAGCTTATCCGAGCAAATACCATGATAAAAAAAAATACAGGGTAGAGAAAGACTAGCAACGTTTTTTTTTCTGTGGAAAAAGGGTCTGTAAAGTTGAGAAGCGGTCACCCGCGACTGACCGTTGATTTTGTACTCTGTCAAAGCAATTTAGAGTTATTTGACTCTGATATAGGTAGAGGGTTGCAAAAGGGATTACGTATTTTCTGGAATGGTAAAACAAACCAACAACGGTTCCAATGCCCTTAGAAACAGATTTGATATAAGCCGTGTATTTCAGGTTCGGAGTGAAAGTCGTTCTTATAGGCTCGTTAAACCTACGATACTTCCTTAAGGAGGAAGCCATTCATTTCAACTGAGACAAAACAAAGATATGAGAGTTAGTACTAACAGGAGAGAAGCTTAGTTTTAGTGCTGTGAAATATAGGAAGCATCTTCTCCCTCATTGCACCACGTGTTTGACGTCTAAGAGAGAAAATATGCAGGATCTTGATCAGCAGTGCTTTTCGTAGTAATGCAATAGACAGCGCTGTATTTTATCATAAATCTTGATTGGATATGTAAAACTGAAAAAACAATGCAATTCGAACGTTCGGAAAACTAATCTATTTCATATAAAAGTGATTGATTAGATATATCAGAGGCCTTGATTGGTTTATTTATATCAACTCTTAAGAGACAGGAGATGTTAAGAAACTATTAGAGTAAGGTAAATCAGGTTAGCTGGAAAAGTTCTAAATTGAAACACAGGACTCGATTTCCAGGAATATAAAAAACACCTCCTCCAAATAAGAAATTCTATATTGTGACAAAAATAAAATAGTTTCAGTCTAGAAGGATTTCTACCACTGTGACTGAGGAAAGGGATACTACACTTGAATTATCCGATTGAATTCAATAAAAACACAATCGCAGAAAGCAAGTAAAATAACTTATAACGAAAGATTTTAACGTATATGTAAATTAATTTCTACACGTATCATAAAATACATCAAGTTAAGTGATTTTAATTCGATGTGTTTGTGCAAAGAATCTAAGTAAAAACGAACTAGGGATATTTATTCTTCGAAATTTGTTAATTAATTCGAAACAAAATGAAATCAAACAGATTCTCATACACACCGGGTAGGTAAAGTTCATATAATATATATGTACTTAGAAAGTTGGAAGTTGCCACTCGAGTATGGGTCACAAAGGCTCAGTGATGAAACTCAAATCTTTCATGGACGTGAAACAGAAATCTAACGACTCAAGTAAATGGGGAAGCTTTCTTAGCCGTGTCGAACCCTTAAAAACATCTAAGGAAGAGATCAGACTACAGCTGTGGAGCATAGGGATAGATAATGTCCCTTATTTTTACTGACATAGAAATACATTCTTCTGAGGAACTTCCTCGCAGTTTTGAGACACTCTGGCTCAAGTTGAACACACTAAACCGCCCGAGAACTGAATTGGGACGGTCAAAGATTTGCATGTGTATATTAGGCCACAAAACTGACTCAGCTATCACCGAATGTGAATGACGCAACCCGCAGCAGTTTGGAAGATCTTGCAGATTACAACAAAGACACAAAAAAACGTGTGAAAGACCGTTGTATAACTATATGCTTCAAAGAAACGCAAATAAGAAAGTAGAAATTGAAGATCGCTTATATTTATGAGTAATTAAAATGCCATTTAAACACATAAGATATATCATATTGTATCTATTGTCATCAAATAAACACCGAATATTCTGGTTGAACGTTTCTAATGTCTTCGTTTGCTTTATTTGTCATATATCATCAAGTTGTGTTAGTTCTTTATTTCGAAATCCCCAAAGAACATTTTTTCTGGAGTCTGTTTGCTGAAAGACTCGGTTCAACTCTCCTGGGGTTAACAAATGTCTTTTTCTAGTTCTTTTCCCGCGGTTTTCTGTTTTAACACCGATTGTTTAATGTTAGTTTGTTTGGCATAAATCAAACAAATTCTAAAATAAATACATTTGAGGTTTGATCGATAGCTGAACTTTTCGATCCGATACAAGTTCCAACACTTATCGATCATAACAGAGCTTTTAACAAAACTAAACCAATATCTGACTTTTTCTGCCAAATGTGTTATATATGTTTTCGCTTTGTCAATGTAGGCTCCTAAAATTCATAATCGTTATAGGTTTTAACAGACACACATAATATATATATATATATATATATATATATATATATATATATATATATATATATATAATTAATTAATTATTAAAGACAATATATGTACTACCATCTATCATCAGATCCTTTTACTTTGTAGTCACCTTTGAAGATTCAGCTCAATGTTTGTCAGTTATTGATAATAGAGCAACATATAGGACAATTTTTATTATATTCAAATAATCATGGTTTGTTTTATTACTTTTATTTTTATTTTTTCACATTTTCTAAAATTTTAAAATTTCTGTGAGACCGTTAGATATATCTCACAGAAATTAAAAAATTTTTGAAATGTGAAAAATAAAACATAAAAGTAATTAAACAAACCATGGTTATTGGAATATAATTAAAACTGCCCTATATATATATATATATATATATATATATATATATATATATATATATATATATATATATATATATATATATATATATAATTCTAGAAATGAAAGATGAGAATAAAAAATTGTAAAAATACAATATTTATTAGAACATCAAAAGTTTCGAGCAAGGAGCTTCATATACTTAATCCATGGATTTTCAAAGATAAACTCTTTTCATCAGAGGATAGGGAAAAGCCGACAATGTAATTGTAAATATTATCGGCAACATTTAACTTTGAAAATTTTACATGAAATAAAACAAATTGAGTCTTATGTTGAGATGAGA
This sequence comes from Sepiola atlantica, assembly GCA_963556195.1. NCBI lineage: Eukaryota > Metazoa > Mollusca > Cephalopoda > Sepiida > Sepiolidae > Sepiola > Sepiola atlantica. The sequence continues at coordinate 95,639,997 of OY744536.1, read as the reverse complement.
GCGTAGAGTCAGGGTGGATGCTGTCCTAAACTACGTAAAAATAAAAACATCTCTTATGTTGGAAATGAATGTTTGAAAACGAATAATACTCACATCGTTTAGGAATCCAACTATTTTTTTAAGGGGGTGGTATTCAGACGGCAATTAGTAACGTCCAGTTTATCCTGTCTGTGTATTAGTTTGGTGCTGAAATTATCCGTTTCGCAGCGTTCAGAATGAAGTTTGTACGTTAAAGTTCGGTATATATCATAGTGAGCATTTCGAAAACCTCTAGCTCCCTGGTTGATCAGTGTATCGATAGGTTATAGACATCTATTTAGTTGGAATAGTTATTTTCGCCACAGCTTACAAGCAACACATCTATTCCGCTCCGGCTTGAAAAGTATCGGATTTTTACAATTTTTTATTCTCATCTTTCATCTCTAAAATTGATTGCCATATTCAGTATATTGAGCTTTATATTATTACGATAGATTATTATAAAATATAATTCAATTATCTTTAATTTAATTCAACATTTAAATATTATACATGTTGCATTCAAATGAACATAGGAACACTGAATCCATAATCATAATTTCATCTGTTCTCTCAATTTCTTTATCTTCATATATCGTCGAGCAACTATAATCTTAACGTTCATTTGTTCTTGTAATTTTATTATTTTGATATATCAGCGAATACCTTTAATTCCTCTTTGTCTTACAAACACATTTTTTATATATTTATATTTTATTAATTATGTGAATTTTTTCCAAATACTTCCACATTCAATACTTTTCTACGTCTTACATGTATTACACAGCAAAATCAAGACAATACATAGTCTTCATTTTAACATCGTTATCATAAGAGCAATTGTTCCATCAATATTAATTAATTGAAGAATATATATTCTCGTAACCACGAGAGTAAAATAGGCATATTATATTTTGGTAAAATAAAATTCATAATTGTTATAAGTTTGAACACATACATAACATAACATATATATATATATATATATATATATATAATACTTGCATTCCACTGAACAAAAGAAACACTCAATCCATAATCTTAATTCTCTAGGTTCTTTCAATTTCTTTATCGTCATATATCGTTGAGCAATTTCTTTATTTCTATATATCGGCGAATACTATCAATTCCTCTTCGTCTCACAAACAATTTTTCATATATTAATATTTTATTATTTAATGTTTATTTTGTACAAATGGTTCTACATTTAATACTTTTTCTGTCTTACGCGCGTTTCACAGCAAACTAAAGAGAAATGCATAGTGTTCATCTTAAAATCGTTAATCCTCAGATAAATTTATCCATCGATACTAATGAATTGAAGAATATATATTCTCGGCAACACTGCAGAAAAATGGGCACATTATATTTGGAAAACTTTGTCATTTAAGTTTCATTAAGCAAAATTTGTAAATAAGTTAAATACAAATTATTTAATAGAGTAAAGAATTGCTCTACCTAATATTTGTAGTTAGATTTAATAATATATCATAAACGTATCTGTACCACGATTAAAAAGAGAGAACTTCTCAAATGATGGGTAACGTATTATAAGTATTAAATAATTGTATACCTTTTTATAGTGTATCACTGTTTGAGACAACAACTATATCTAGTAGAGATACGCCGAAATATTATAAATATCATGACCATAACAATGTATACTTATATGTATATAGGTGTAATCAGTCAACAGGAAATCATAAGCACACAAGTGGGAGACACAATTATAATTATATTGAATAAAAACTGAAAGTGAAAAAAATCAACGTGCAACTTACTATTTCGTGCCGAATTTATTGGGGGATTTAGAAGCAAACTAAAGTAAGATAATTTTCGGGAACCATTCCCTTCTTTATGAGGTCTGAAAATGGCGAACTAAAAGTGATATTGTTATTATTTCACAAACTTGCTAGTAGGGGTCGCCTCTCAAGGGCATATATGGGGGTTCTTTTTGTCTGTTTTATTTCCGGTACACATGTACCCGGACGAAAAATGTCTGCTTAGTGTGTGTCGGGCGTGTTGTATTTGATCGCCAGCGGGAGGCCTGCCTTTCACACATCCAGTAAGTAGTAGACAAGAGACCGAACATGAAGGGAAAAAAAGAAAAGAAAAAATAATGTTCACAGGATAAATAGAATTATCTGCTGAATAATTGTTCGTCTGATAGGAAATATGATTTAATAGTATATATCTAAAATTCTATGATCAGGAAGTTGGTCAGTAAACATATTTATACACACACTAACGCAAGGCTCCCAACATTTGCAAAACGTTTTTTTCAACATTTATTTATTATTTTGTTATGTTATGATTTTATAATTTTATATAATGCGTTCCAAGCTGTGGTTTCATGAAATAACACTCTATCAAATCGAAAGACATTTCTTCAAAATTATTAAATTATAAAATGATAAAATAACAAAATAATAAATAAATGTTTAAAAAAATGTTTACTCCTTTAAATATATACTTTTCTCTCGTTGGAACTGCACTAATACTGCACTACTCTTTTTTCTTTCTCTCTCTCTCTCTCTCTCTCTCTCTATATATATATATATATATATATATATATATATATTATACATACTCTTAAAGCAAGCATAACAATATATGAATGAATGTTTCTACAATGACAATAAAAAATGTTTAAAGTGTTTTACAGTTCCAAACGTGAATAATGCCACACAATTAAAAGTTGCATTGACAATCACTGCATTTCTTCTTGCCGCTGCGTTTGTAAAGACTCGTATTAGCCACTGGCAAAACACTAGCTTAAAAAGAGACGCATTGTATTGAATATAAGTAATAAATGCAATTATATTAATACATGTCATATGATTTGCGACGTAAACACTTTTTCTCTCATTTATCATATTTAATAAATATTCTTTAGGCAAAAGGCGGAATGGCTTTTACAGAGATAGAAAATGAAACTGTTTATTTTGTTTGTTATTTATTTTTCTTTGACGACTAAGAAGCGAACACGTAAGTCATGGGATTAGAATATAAATCCTCAAAAATTTATATTCGATCCAGTGATCAGAAACACATATATGATAGGAGATATATATGTATGGATACATTTTATAGAATCACTACCGTCTCCAATCAGGTTGTTCTTTGGTAGTAATAACAAGGAGAATAAGCGGAAAGACACGAAAAAGGTAGTAATTTAAAATGTAACAGGAACAAGTAAGTTGTAAGACTGCATAACTCAGCTTGACAACGTAAGAATGAGCAAATCTCTTTTTTAGGCTTTACTGTTTGATATTATATAAAGTATTTTAAAAAATAGAAACTGATTACTTAATAAGTATTTATTTACTCATACTTTATTTTGCATCATGTTTATATTTATCAAAGTGTTTCAAATCAATACATTTAATTTAGAAAAAAAGAAACGTTTATATTCTGTAAAAAAATCACTGTTTATCGAAATCTTAAGGTCAAGACCAAAGGGCATAAAAGTGCCGGCACTTCATTGACTACAATGCTGGCCATGTTGCGAGATTCTATAATGAACAGAACCAACTTTATTAGCAAAATGTGAATTTAAACTATCCGTGTATTGACCTTTACCTTTGACCTAAATAAAATAATTAAGAGCTTAGTTGTATACCGGACACATATTTATGATACATCATATATTTGTATTTTATAGACTCACACCCATCTAGAAACCTGGCAACAAGCCGGTTATTACCTATTTATTTTGGAGGTTAAAAATACATGTTTTATCAAGACCTTTCGTAAATTAATAGGTTCGCTAAGGAAGTTATATATTCTTTCTCGCTGATAGCAAAAAAAGAAGTTTCAGAAATAGCATCACTGTTGCCAGAAGAAAATATATTACAAAAGGTTTCTGCGGAGGTCAATCAGAATGGCAGACAGCTTGACCACACTGCCCTGTATGGTATTATGCACAGAGAATTCTTCTACCTAACGTATACCAAAGATAACGAAATAAGAAGCAACTCTTTATTTCGAGAATTGCCTTCTAGCGAATAAAGAAACTTTTTATATCTGTTTTGAAGTTTTACTTAAATTGTATTTTAAAAAAAATAAATTGCTATTTTAAATTTTTGTTGTTGTTATAATTATTGTATTCTCGTGTTATTTTCAACCTTTTTAGTGAACAAATACGATGCAGCGATTGACAAAAGCAAATAAACTGTCCTCCGCAGAATTGAAAGACAATTTTCGCTGAACTGTTTTCTAAGTCGGCAATTTTTAATAGAATAATTAAGGTCAATTTTTTTTTAAATTCACTCTCTTAATTCTGTTTTGAAGTTGTGTTTAAAGTGTTATTTCTTGACGACAACCTTAGTATATCGCATAGTGATACATACTGTCATCGTCTGGACAGATCGGCGCTTGCTTTAATATATTCTATTGGTTGAGCCGTTGTCACATGAATAATTAGAATAAGGAAAAAACAACAGAATTACTCAGAACAAAGGAATTGAAATATAACTCTATAAGCAGAGAGTCAGCCGTGTGATGCGGTCACCTGCAAATTCAAAAGTTAGGTCGAGGGATTATGACGGAGCTCCACGTAAACTTTCATATGTTTGAATATAGGGCATACCATCTTCAAGGCATGTAATTGAAAAGTTTTTTTAAAAATATATTTTAATTTCTGCTTGATTTCAAACAACCTACAGTGAAAGAGCATGATGCTGATAGGCAGAAATTTAATGAATATAGTTAGGGAATTAATTGCAAATAACAGATTATTATAGAATTATTATAAAATTTTTATAGAACTATCAAAATTAATTAGTTTTAAAACAAAACTTAATACCATACATAAGAAATGTTTATTTATGTATTTATGATTTAAATACATTAGAAACCACTTAAATAAAGTGACTTTGATTTACTCACCTTTAATATAATAATTGATACATGTTGTTTTCTGAGATATTATCAAATATATATAAGAACAAAACAAACAGCCGCTTATGTGTCTCTCTGTACGTATAAGTTACGCACGAATACGAATGTTTATTTTAAAAACAAAATTCCTATTTTCTCTAATATTTTATCCGAACACTGTGGTCTGTTTAACAAAGTCGACGCAATTCTCAATCGAGCCGAATTCATTCTTGCTTTATTTATTGGTCTGTGGCGTCAGTGGACGTCATCTCGACTTATATTCACAACTACAGTTATGAAAACTTTCAGTTTATAATAATTATTCTTTGCTTAAATAGTTAAAATGCAAGACATCTATCATTCGGTATCCTTTTTTTTAAATGGATGTGTCTAATTTATTATGGTAACCTAGCTGATGACGATTGCCTGAGATTTTCTGTAGCTCTTGACATAGGTTCTAGAGTTTGCAGCAACTACAGGTCGACATATATGGATTCCATACCCTTTTGTGTAGAAAGAGCGCCAGCAGATTTCCTAGGAACAGCGCTTTCAATGATGTCGTCCGACGGGTACTAGACATCGCTGACTTCCCGTCGATCCTCGAAGCAGTTAACATTGTCAGAGGGGATGGCAAACGACCTGATGTCCTGACGGTGTTTCTCTTTGCAAACGGTAAGTCACTTATATTGGATGCGACTTGGGTTGACACTTTTGCGCCCTCATCAGTGATAGAATCGGCAACAAACCTTAGACATGAAGCAGCGTCAACAGAAAACCACACGCGATCAAAATATGCCGATCTTCTTGACAGATTAGTATTTCAACCGAACGCTAAGGAGACGAGTGGAGTGATAGGCTCTGCCACGCGCGACTTCCTCGGTAGCCTTGGTCTATTAATGACGCGCAACACCGGAAACAATCGCGAATTGTTTTGGCTTAACTAGCGCCTCTCTATCGCCATTATTCGTGGAAACGTTTTGAGTATCCTTCGACCTTCCCAGCCAGCAGGACATTCGACGAAAACTATTGATTGTGATACGAATTACATTGTCTAAAAACAAAACGAACAATAATTCATTGTTACATTAAATATTTATTTTTATTTATTATGTAACAATATTTTTACTAAAGAAAAAAAAAAGACTCACAGGGGAAAAATGGAAGTTACTAACATTCATTTAGCATTAAGACATTTGTTTCTGTTTAATAAATTTAATTTTGTTTACTTATCAATTTGTAAAATTATCAGAAAGAGAAGGTGAAAGTTATATATTATTGGTTAATTAAATGCAAATTACGACTCATTAAAACAATCAACATCTATTTTTATTCTCAAACATAACTCAAACCCATAACTAAGGAATATTTATATACTTACTTATATATGCAGTCTTTGTGATTAAATACATTAGCAAAAAAACTTATAAAAAACTTCGATTAATGAAGTTTCAGTAAATAATAGATACATGTTTCCTTAAGAAATAATCTATATAAAAAAAATCTTAATGTATGTGTTTGTATGTGTGTTTCCGTTTGTGTGATGCTTGTGTGTTAACTATAGAAAAAAAAAGGTTATTTACTCTAGATACAATTGAAAACTATATTCTTATGTAAAATTTACCGGAGAGAAAATGGAAATGTACAGGAATCTCTAATTACACTGATAAGCGGGCTATGTGGGTGTAACTCATTTAGAACTTTACTTACATTTTATTTTCATAAAATTCAAATTATAAGTAAAACATTTTCTGGGGAAGACAATGGAAGTGGTTCCGAATTTATATGTTGCCGGTGCCGAATATTTACATGGCTCATCTTCTAAGTAACCCATGGGGACAGACGCATTTAATATTTTAAATCCGTATTCTATTTTAATGAGATGTACAACTCAATGTACAGAATACTAATTCAGAGAGTTTTCCCACATCTTACCCTAACCCTAACCCTAACCCAAACATCTAGCTTTTCACGACCATATTAAGGGGTGAAACGGTAAGAATGTCAGTAAAAACAGAAAAAGTAATATTGGGTCGGAATCTATCAATCTAACACTTTATTGTTGGCTAGTTTTTACCTGTAAGTACTATTTTTTTAGCTTTTTACATCTAGTGGCTTCATGCCTTGTCTGGAGCAATTTCTATGAAATAAAACTTTCTTTGTTTTTACTGCCTACTTTTAAGGTTCGCCCCTAGAATAGTCGAAATAATGTGAAATGTTGAAAAACTCTTAATTAGTGCTTTATTTATTTGATTTAAAATAACATTAATTTAGAATTTAACTAAAATCAGATATACGTATCTTAAGTTTCAAAGTAAGTTCTGTCCCCATTGGTTACCTAGAGGTTGTAGCACATAGATATTCGACACATAGAAGGTAACGTAGAAATTCAGAACCACTTCCATTGTCTTCTCCGGATAATTTTATTTATAGAATATAATTCATCAAAATAGGATATATTTGAAGTTTTATAGGCGGATCGGCATCCATAGTTACCTTAAGTTAGGAAGACACTTAGAGATTCGTTACTACTTCCATTGTCTTCCCCAGAAAATCTTATACATCTGATTCAAATGTCATAAAAATACGTTATATTTGAAGTTTTAAGGGGGCGATTACCTCGTAGCTCGCTTAAAGGTGGACTTAGAGATTCGGGAACACTTCCATTACCCCCCCCCCCTCGTAAATTTAACATAAGTATACACTTTTAGATTTGATGTAGATTCTCTAACCTTTCTTTCTATAAGGAACACACACACATTACACAGACACACACATATACATTGACATTGAGTTTTATATAGAGGTATACACATACCCAACTAATATAAAGAGAGATATGAACGTTGTTTTTACGCTTATTCGATCCATGTATTATGTTGTTACACATCTTAATGCATAGGGCTGTTTCTATGTAGAATGTCTACATAAGTTCCGCTTGGTCCCTTAGTCAATATTTCCGACCAAGGCTGTGTTAACTTGGCGCTGCCGTTGATTAATTTGTTTGTTCGTTCGAGAATTTATCTTTGACTTGTTCCAAGTCAGCACCGACGTCTTAATTTATGGGAAGGTTATTTTGTTTCCTTGGGTTTTTAGACAACAACGCTAGATACATGTTTGCATACAAAATGACAGACAAATATATATATATATATATATATATATATATATATATACAGGGTGGCACAAAAGTCACGCATTAGTTTGAATCAGTAACAACTTTCACATTTAATCAAATTTTCTCCTTATTTTTCAGAATATTACAGATATAAACATTGATAATTTATCATGGAAAAATATAGCACTGAACAACGAACCAAAATTATTGAACTTTACTTCGGAAACCATCGTTCAATAATCTTAACCCAAAAAGCCTATCGTCGGCATAATAATGTCAGACATCTCCCAGTAAGACCACAATTGATCGTCTTGTGGTCCGATTTCGGCAGCAGGGTTCAGTGAGTGATCTTCCACGATCTGGCAGACCACGTTCAGTACGGACAGCGGAAAATGTAGCACTCGTTGAGGATAGCATTGCTGAAAATCCAGACACCTTAACTCGAAGACGAGCCACTCAGATTGGAATGTCCAGAAGGTCGCTTCAAAGAATTTTGCGTGAATTGCATCTGTTTCTATACAAAATTCAATTGGTACAGGCATTACAACCCACAGATTTGCAATTACGCGTAGCTTATACTGTTCACATTCAGCAATTAGCCAGAGAAAAAAAATAAGTTCATCCATAAGCTGATAATGAGCGACGAAGCCCATTTTAATTTGAACGGGTTCGTAAATAAGCAAAACTGCAGAATATGGGCCATTGAAAATCCAAGAACCGTTCATCAGCGTAAATTACATCCACAAAAATGTACCGTATGGTGTGGTGTTACATCGGAAAGAGTGATCGGTCCATATTTCTTTGAAGACGAAGAAGGTGTCGCGGTGACGATAACTGCACAGCGATATCAACAAATGATTGAACATTTTTTAAGGCCAGCTGTTCAGGACAACCCAGAAATGTAGTTCTAACGAGATGGAGCTACTGCCCACACTGCCCGACAAAGTATGGCGCTCTTAAGGGGATTGTTTGGCGAGCGCTTAATTAGCAGATTTTCTGATTTTAACTGGCCTTCACGTTCACCGGATTTAACAGCCCCTGACCTTTTTCTTTGGAGTTATCTTAAGGAAAGGGTATTTGTGAACAAGCCTACAACGATTCAAGAGCTTAAAAACAATATCAGACATGAAATCCAAGAACTAGAGCCAGTTATTCTAAGGACTGTAATGGAAAATGCCCTAACTAGAGCCCGTCTTTGTGAGGCCGAAAATGGTGCCCATTTAAAGGATATTATTTTAAAAACCTACTGCAACAAAACTACTAAGTAAATGTATTATTTATCAGAAAAGCCTAGTAAATTACTTGAAATGTTGTAGTTTCTATCACCTAAACAAACCAATGCGCGACTTTTGCACCACCCTGTATATATATATATATATATATATATATATATATATATATATATATATATATATATATATAGCACTAGATAGAGTGAAATAATAAAATAAGGCGCGAATCAAATTTTATTACAATTCAAAGTTCAAGCAAAGGACTTTAAATTACTTTGCTTGAAATTTGAATTGTAATAAAATTTGATTCGCACCTTATTTTATTCTTTCACTCTATCTAGTGCTATTAATGCTCTATCAAGTATATTGAGCTTCAATTTTCTCCGGATGTTCACTAATTAAAGATATTTGTTGCCTCTTATATCTTTTGTTGTATTAACCTTTATATATATATATATATATATATATATATATATATATATATATATATATATATATATATATACATACGTTATTATAACATAACGAAATTAACGTATTTGGTATTCTTAAAATGTTAAGTTTCGCATCATTTTTCGTTCGATCCAGACACTGGCTTATAAATCCGACTGTTTCTATGTTTTACTAATTATTCTTCCGGGAAGGAGTTTATATTTTCGGTCAAGTTTGTATATTTTGCATACAGCCGAGTATTCGCATCGCTTGACTAATCGTTACCGAACTTTCAAGCTTTCAAGTGATTTCATTTGGGGTAATCTAGATAAAAGACCGAAGTCAATGTCGACGTCATACTTTTGGGGACAGCTTTGATTCTGTTTACTGTTAAAAAAGATCGATATTTAGCCCATATTATAGCCAATGATGTCCCGCATCTAATATCACACTGATCTTGGAATTGTTCATACACTATAGGAAAGTAAGGCCCAAATCAGACTTTTTCCCATCCTTACGTTGTCATTTTCACTATTGATTTATGTTCATGTTTACTTCATGGTTTTGCTTCAATTTCAATTTAAAGCCTGATAAAATAATTGTGTCGAATGTTTTATTCCGAAAATTTTTGTCAGTTGCCTGTCTTTATATTTAGAAAGCATGCTATTTTATGATTTTGTTTACTAACTTCTTCAAGTGACAGTAGGGGAACTCGTCGATGGTTGACGACGCACGAAGATTTGAAAGGGCGAATCGACCAGCAACGTCACCACAAATACAAATAAGTACACGTAAAATAACGTAAAATAACGCTTACAAAAATAAAACGCTTCTTTTGATATGAAGTAAACTTTTTGCTATCTTACGAAGTAATAAAATATAAGTGTAAAAACTTACAAAAAATAAAAGAGAAAAAACCCACACTGTATTTCTCTCGGTATTTTGTTGTACATATCTTTCTATTTCTTCTTACAACATGCGAAGCTTAAGCCGTTAATTTGAAATCGAAATTGGAATAAGTATTCTAAGTTTAAGTATGTTAATGTTTTTTAAGTGAACATAAATACTTTTTACTTTTTACTTGAAGTAAACCCTGACCAAATATTTTTAAAAAGCCATCCAGCACGTCTCTCGAATTGCGGACGGGGGCACCCCCTCTATTAATAGAGTGCAGCATCGAATAATGAATTAGAAGCCGTTGACAATGAGGAAATGAATGATAAAATATATAAATAAAAACAAAAATAAATACTGGAAGGCCGGCACCCAGGATAAAAAGGGCCGATCAACCCGTTCATACACCAGGTGGGTAGATGTAAGCAATGGTGTAAACCTTCCAGCCTCTGGAAATGGTGCTCAAACTATGACAGAGGCCAACCAAGGCCAACCATCAGGCTTTGAGACAAAAGGTTCTAGCCCCATACCCTAATCAAATGCAGCAATAAAAAAGAAACATAAGAGGTTTAAAAGGCAAACAATGGTATGTTGCACTGACGCAAAAGAAGGTGCTATTGTTTTGCTACCACTACTCAAAGTGTGAAAAGTGGAGCAAAACATCCAATGAGATTCTAGCTGATAAGATCCAAAAATCAACTCTTCCCGACAATATATATATATATATATATATATATATATATATATATATATATATATATATATATATATATATATATATATATATGTCGCTCCTCGTAAAATAAGTAGAGCACTCTAAATGGTAGTACAAACACAGCATGATGTCACTTGCTTTATATGCATCATTCCTTCTTTAATAGAAGTAGAATGCCTGGATATCGTGCCGCTTTTAAATGTGTTAAAATTGTCATTATTTGTCGGCTATTCAAATATTGGCCGCGCAGTTAACGACGTTGGCTTCAAGTTGAAAAATACTTGTAATCCAGGGTTTCGAATCGTACGACCGGTAGTGAATAGTTATATCTCTATGCTGATGAGTCCTGATTGAAAAGGGACGAAACGTATACGTACATAGATAATAAACATTAACAACTATTTTATATATAATATATTTTTATGTATTAGTTGAAATGCCTATTATGTTTAGCACAACTTCTCACTTTGTTCTGACTGAAATTGATGGCCTCCAATTTGGGGAAGTTACTAGAACAAACCTTCACTTCAGACCTAAAATAGAAGACTTACATCAAATCTGTTGCTAAAATCGCTTGAAAATTCTTGGATCATTTTATCGCTGTAGAAAGTTTCTCACTCCTTACGCAATCCTATACCTGTATAAGAGTCAACTATGCCATCAGATGGAAGACAGAATACTTCTGCAGTTCATGGATCGTGCTATATTTTAGATAGAATTTTCAATTTTAATTAAATTTTTACGCTCATATAATACGAGTTTGGTCAGTTTTTGTTTTTATATTCCGATGTTTTCGACACGATTTGCGGGCACAATTCCTGATGAGTAACATTCGTAGAAAAACCTATATATATATATAACGCTGTATTTCGTCAACGGGTTAATTAAAAATTGACTTTTACTAATAGATAAAGACATGGTAACTGTAATCTAACTTTCTATTATTTATTTATACATTCTCTAGAGTTCAAAATGACATATGTTTTGCTAAGATAGTGAAAGGCGGAATATTATTTTTATACATATACGTCTGTGTGATTATATGTTTCCGTACGATTTTGCATAATATTGTGCTCTCTGTTATTGTATACGTTAATTTGATATTATTTTGTAGAAATTTTATAACATAATATTCACCTTTTCTGGTGCTACAGTGAAGGGGTGGGATTCTGGTGCTTTCATCATGTGTTAAGTATATTCCCAGAGAAAAAATGTCTTGGTAAAATATTAAAGATTTATACATTTTCCGATTAATTTCAAATACAGCTGTAATTTAAAATATTAAACAAAAACAAAAGAACCTTTTCATTCGTGCAGATATCTAATTTATGTGAATACAGGTTCAACGTGGATATTTTTATACAGCTTTTCGGGTTTGTAAAGAGGAAAATTACATGAAACATTTTTTGTAAATATATATTTTGTCTGATTATTTTATTTCTTCAACTATGTCGTATATTGAAAAGCATTACAGTTGCTTGCATTCTTCAAGTATAAAAGGCGTTAGTCAAAATATATTTTAAACGCGTTTTGAATTATGAATGAAAATTATAAAATGTTATTCAACATACATATAAGGTTGAGTTTAAATAACTTTTGTTGATACATTTTAGAAAAAGGATTTTCTTTTGAAAAACCTCTGATCACAATGTTTTCTTCCTTTTTACTAAATGTTCTCTAGTGTAACACGGAATATCTTTTTACTTTAATTTCTGTTTCGTTCGTTTTCTTTCATTTAATTATATTTTCTTTTATTAAAGTATCATTTTATATGATTTTGAACGCTTTGTTTATTAAGTAAGGCATCTGTTCGTAAGCAAATTCTTTTAAAGCTATAACTACTTTTTAAAAGTAATTTCATATAATTTCCGTTTTTCAAATTTTATGACGAACAATTTTCGAAAAAGTTCTCAAATACATGAAGATTGGATAAGATTGTAAAGACACCAGCCAAATTTTACTCGTCATTTTAATGCTTCTAAATCCGGTTCAAATCTCGATGCTTAATGAAGTAATTCATTCTTCTTCACCAATAAACAAAATATTTAAATGCTTGATTATTTAAGAATAAACCGAAATAGAATAGTCTGCATTTAATTTCGTAAGTCTCATATTACATTCAAAAAGATTTTTAAAAAGTTAGTTTGTGTAATTTCAGCATATGCAATTTTAGTTCAATAAATAATCGATTAAATAAATAATCGATTAATATAAATATGAAATAACAAAACGCAAGAGCGAGAGACACACATTATTGCATAACCACACGCGTAGTAACGAAATGTCATTCAAGTAGAGATAATATTCATCAAATGTGCTGGAAGGATACTTTCATGACAACAACACATATATTACACTACTACTTCCTAAAAGAAGGAGGTAATGCATGAGATGAACGTGTCATAACAGCAGGGCATCTACTACAGAATTATCTCTTAACTTAACATTAAAATATGATATCTTAATCAACAAAAAAGTCCAGAAAAAAGCATACACAACTAAACAATTATAAACTCCGAATTAAATCCTCCCCTTTTTTAATTGTTCTTATTTCCGTTTTTGTTAGCATAGTGACGGGGCATTCTTCCAAATGTCAGACTATCACCTGCTATTTAGAGGCTCCGACCGAGTGCTCTTTTAAGGATTTTGACCGTTCTCTTAAGAGCTATTATTTGGATTTCTTTTGCACTTACTTTTCTGGGAATACTTTCCAGATACCTTTTGAAATTTTTCTTCATGAGGCCTTTAGCTCCTATTATAACTGGGATAATTTTGATCTTTTTGAGGTTCCAGTTTCTCTTCATATCATACATTAGGCCTTGGTATTTTGTCACCTTCTCCCTTTTTGCTCTGTTTAAGCCACTGCCATTTGGAACACTCACCTCAATCAGTGTTGCCTCTCTTTCTGCCTTATTTAATATGACTATGTCCGGTTTTACTACTGCATTTTCCAGGTAGGTAGATGTAGGAACCACATAATCATGATCTATAGTATACTTATCGTTTCCAACAGTCTTCTCTGGTAGATGTTTCAAGGACTTAGTGCTACCTTTGATGTTTAGATTTTTACAGATGTTCAAGGGTATTTATTTGCACACACCATTGTGGCGTGTTGTGTAGCTGCCATCTGCTAACATAATTTTGCAGCTTGATATCAAGTGATTAACACTCTCCTCTTCTGTGTGGCAAAACCTGCGCTTGTTATCATAACTAAATCCTGCCACTCTTTTAAAATGCATTAGTTATAAGACCTTGGTCTTGAGTCGCCATTATAAGCCTTTCCTGATCATAGTGGAGGGGGTCCTGTTTTAAGCCATTCCAAAGAGCCTTCTTTGTCGATATACTCCTTAGATAACTCATCAAGGAGTAGGTGGTGCGTTTTCTTTCTGACCACTAATACTGTTAGCGTGTGAACACTGTTTGTTAAGTTTTTTATTTTATTTCAGGAGATTATCGACGTTCGTGTGTCGATAAGACACGAAGACAAAATACCCACTAAAGTGATGACTTAACTTCGGTTTAATATATGCTGAATAGACAGTACAAATAAATTATTTTCTTTACTTTCTTTAATCCTAAATGCAATTGATAGAACTCCCCTCCAAACAAAATCTCTTGTAAAACTATACTTACTCGCTTACTTTATCGAAGTCAGACGATAATATCGGCCGTTATGTTGATTGTAGCGTGTTTATATTACGCACAATCATCGAAATAAAATTTTAACATAAAAACATATCAACATCTTCCATGTGTTAAAAGCATACCGACCGATAGAGAATTATTTTTTACAGCGTTTGCTATATATTATTAGTTGGGTTTACTTATGGTTTAGAAATTCTGCATTGTAAACTATTCCTTACTTAACCTGTAAACTTAATTAAGTATTAAACGATTGTAATCGTATACTTTCGGCTTCAGACAAATATATACAAAATATTAATTATTAATATGGGTAATCGTATAGTTCCGGCTTCAGACAGACATATACCCAATTTATATTATTAATTGATATAGAGAAATAATTTCTTCAAAGTTCGACACATACGACTCTCTGTCGAATTTTTGTGACAAGTTCATTTTATATAATCGGTATCTGACATAGATGGTGGAAGCATTGTTGCAATCTTTTGACTGCCATTTTGAATCCTCCCAACCTTTTTAACACCACGTAAAATATAAGGAAAATTGAAACATTAAACTTCACAATCAGACTTCTTTTAAGAAGTCAAAACCACTTTTGATAACAGAACAATGGTCCCGTTCGATTAATTTACATCGGAGGAAGGAAAAAAAAAGAAAGCGTCTCATTTGTACTTGACATTTATTAGGAAAGTCACCACAGAAGTTAGTGAAAATTGATACACTAACTCTCGCTCAATTCTCGTCCAGATCTCGTACACAAGAAGGAACAACGTACTATCTTCTTTCTTTTTTTTGTTTTCTCTTATTCTTTGTGTTCCGGTTTGATAGGTTCACGTAGAGGCAAAGAAAATCTTATGAATTATTCAGACAATTATCGCCATTTGAAAGAGTCTATCATCGCTCTGGTGACACGTACTTACCGTTACTTGTCACACGGATCCTGGTTTTCTAAAGATAAATGGATGGGAAACATCGTCGGGGTTAGACAGGGAACAAATGTTTAATATTGCCAATGATATATGAAGATGATGGTTTTATATTTGGGAATTGAGACAGTGCACTTAATGTGACACGGCCTACCTAAAAGAAATGATACTTCTTATTTTATTGAAAATTAATGCAATTTGTGTTTTAAGGCGGCACATGTTCATATGTTTTTTGTTCTAAGCTAGCAAGAGAATCTAGTAGTTCACTAGAAAAATATATTATCGTTAGAAACTTAAAATGATTTTCAGTCTTGGAATGTTTACTTCCCGCTAGTATTAGTTATCCGACATCGTTGATCACTCTTAGCTACTTGGTGGATAGTAGTAATTCTACTATTTACAGTTAAAATTCCCCTTTATTTACTAATTAGTTTCCAGTGGCCTTCGGGTAAGATCTTCGACTGCGAATCAGTGGCGATTTGTGTTCGGGGTTCGCGCCCGCTGACCGTTGGGAACTGGTTCCTAGACTGAAGATTGCGTTAGCATGAAACATCGATGTCTCTAGGTATATCTTAAATATTTAATATTTATAAAAAATATTATTGTTTATATATATATATATATATATATATATATATATATATATATATATATATATATATATATATATATATATATATGAACTAAACAGAAAACAGCGAATGACCTAAAAACTAAACGTTTCGACCACCTGTAGTGTTGGCTTTTTCAAGAGCGAAAAAAATTGGAAGCCAGTATTATACTGGAGAAATATATTACCGTTAGAAGCTTGGAATAATTCTCAGTCTTACTTTCAATGTTTACTTCCATATAGTGTTGATTAAATATCTCCCTATATATCTCTCTCTGATATATATATATATATATATATATATATATATATATATATATATATATATATATATATATATATATAATTGCTATTTCATGTATTCACATAACATTTTATAAGGATGTATCAATTTTCAGTATTTACTTTAACAGTGCTCGATACGTAAGTAGAGCTACGTAGTAAGCCTGAGGATTCCACCCGGGGATGAAACCTGGGAACCTCTGTGTAGCTTAATTGCGATAAATATATTTTCAAAGCTTACTATATATATATATATATATATATATATATATATATTTGCAGAATTTGATTACCAAGAAGTTCGGCACTGGAGCATATTCGGATAAACATATATTTAATTATTCGTCTATCCAATACTGAAAAATTTGTCTTGTCAGTCGGCTTAAAATTTTGCATTCCTCCCCTCCGCGTTGATAAAATCAACATATTTAGTGAGATTTAACTATTATATTCTCAACTAAAAAGACATTCGCCTATTTCCACTGATGAATTAACTAGCGTTAAAATCCAGTTGGGTGAATTAGGTCGGAGGTTTTCTGCTATACGTACTAAGTCTAGCGATTGTATTTGGCAGAAAAATCATTTTGAAACTGCTAAATTACTTAAGTCGAACTCTGATATTTATATCACTCGTCCAGACAAAGGTTCAGGCGTTGTAATCCTGAACCAAGTAGATTATATTACCAAAATGGGTAACATTTTGGATGATAAAAATAAATTTTTCAAGATGGGTGGTTTAAGCCACGATGACACTTTTCGTATGGAAATAAAAATCCAGAAAAGGCTTCTTCAACTTTATAAAAGCAAGTTTATTTCTAAAGAGATATATGAGAGAATACGACCTATCGGCTCTCAAAGGCCTAGAATGTACGGTTTACCCAAGGTTCATAAACCCAACGTTCCTTTACGGCCTATTCTATCAATGTTGGCTTCTGCACAACATGCACTTGGTAAATGGTTAGTTGATATTCTTAAGCCCGTACATACTTTTTATTCGGACTATTGTATCTCTGATTCCTTTCAATTTGTGTCTTCTATACACAAATTATCTCTCTCAAAGGATACTGAGTTCTTGGTTTCCTTTGACATTAGTAGTCTGTTTACCAATGTACCTTTGGATGAAACCATTGGTATATGTGCAGATTATTTTTACCGCGGCCCCTTAAAGTCTCCACAGTTTCCTAAACGAATTTTTGTTGAACTGGTGGAACTTGCTACTAAATCAGTTTCCTTCAGTTTCAATAATATAATGTATCGGCAAATTGATGGTATATCCATGGGCAGCCCTCTTGGTCCATCGTTAGCCAACATTTTCGTTGGATTTTTGGAAAACCAATTATATTCCAAAGTGACCAAGCCGGCTTTCTACACACGTTACGTTGATGACACTGTTGCTTGTTTTCCCTCACGGAGTGATGCTGAACAGTTTCGTCGTCTTCTTTGTGACTTGCATCCATCGTTACAATTCACTATGGAGGTCGAGGATTGTGGTTCCTTACCATTCCTCAATGTTTTAGTGTCTAAATCTGGTTTATCATTTGAAACCTGTGTGTATAGAAAACCAACATTTACAGGCCTTTATCTAAATTGGTATTCCTTCGCCCCAAGAGCAAGAAAAATAAATCTTATTGGTACTCTCACTCATCGAGCACTTATGATTTGTTCACCAACACGACTCGATGCGGAACTTGGTGATATTACTAATATTTTTCTTGCTAATGGATATCCCATCAATACTATAAAAGGCACCATTGCACGTAAAGTTGCTTTATTTAATGGTGGTAAATTTATTGGCCCGTCACGTTGCCCTATTTATTTGAAACTCCCATGGTTGGGTTCTGACGGCCTTGACACTGTTAAAAAAATTTCTTCTTCTACTCAACGCTGTTTTTCGGCAACCATGTTGAGAGTAGTTTACATGGCTCGAACCTTTTTCTCTTCTTTTTGTAAGGATGTTTTGCCAGCCATTCAAAAGAATTCTGTAGTTTATAAATTCATGTGTCAGTGTGGAGCTGACTACGTTGGCAAGACATCCCAAAGATTAGAATTTAGAATATCCCAACACATACCACGTGATATTCGCCTAAACAAGGTTTCGAGATCATCCGTGAATTTTTAGGCACAGGAATCAGCCATCGGTAATCACCCCGTTAGTACAAATAGTTGTTCTGACAACTATTCCGATGGGTGATTTTCTGTTTTACACAGTGCCAAGTCGAACTACAATCTCAATATTATTGAGGCGTTAGTTATTAACAACTCTCGACCTAGCCTGTGTAGACAAAATATTTTGAAGCATCAGTTGGAGATCTTTAATGATTCAAAGCCACCATAACGTTGAGAGATTTACCCTTTTTTTTCCTCTCAATCATTTCCTCCAACTGAAATAAGTTTTTCCCCTCATATCTCATTCGACTTTTAGTTTTTAATTTACCATCCTGACGTTTCCTCTCAGAGGGTCAGACGATAAAGCCTTAAGGTAATTTTAACAATTTTCATTTTTTTCCACTCGTCTGTTTCATTGATTAAAATAATGCTTCCTCTAAAATTGATCCTACGATTCTGTTGTACACGAAATTTACTTACATATATATATATATATATATATATATATATATATATATAGCATGTATTATATTGGTTTCTGTAGATGTTAATCTGTTGAAATTCCATTTTATAAAAAGTGCTCAATAACAAGTGGAGCTGTTTTTTAATTTTTTTTTATTACATATGTGCATACATGTTTCGGTTGTACTCTTCTTAGAGAGTCAACCTCTTCATTCCAAAACGAAGAATTGAAATTGAGTTTCAAGTCATCGTTTTTGTATAAAGAGATTGCCTCTCTATGAAGAGTACAACCGAACATGTATGCACATATGTAACCAATAATGTTTGTATCATAAAAATGTATACTATATATATATATATATATATATATATATATATATATATATATATATATATATATATATATATATATGAGAGAGGAAGAAAGAGAGAGAGAGAAAGAGAGAGAGAAAACGAGAGACGAGAATATGGGACCAAATTGCACAATTCGCATTTCAGTATTAATGTCCCTACGCTTTCGACCCTTTTCGTAGTAAATTGTTCCCGTTGTTCGTTTTTCTTACTTCTCAATAAACTGTACATGAAGTTACTTCAGATCAAACCGACGCAGGAAATATGAGGTTCCGTATAAACTTCACGAATCATTTTGACACATTGAAATTCAGTACACATTAATCGCAATGTATAATGACCTGCTACGACCACAATGCTACTTACCCCTTTCGCTGTCGACTTTCGACTTCAGACACCACTCTTCCAACTCAGGGTCATATGGTCTCAAACATTAGGAGGGGCCCTGTCCATATTACCGCCGAAAGACGACTGATAGTGGACGATATAATACATGATTCTTTAGCTTTGAGAAATCAATCAAGCCTGGCAGTTTTCTAATACTTCTTCATACGGTACGCAATCGATTTTAGGTTAGGGTCACATCTTTAGTCTAGTCATGGACATCTTTTATAGACCCTCTGGAAATTCTTCAAGAGATTGGCTGCTTACTACCAAGACTTGTGATATAATCGATTTATTATGAAAGGAAATGTGTCAATCTTAGTTTAATGTCAAGTTATATATATATATATATATATATATATATTTGTATGTATATGTATATATATATGTATATATATGTATATATATATGCATATATGTATATATATATGTATATATATATGTATGTATATATATATGTATATTTGTATATATCTATATATACACATATATATATATATATATATATATATATATATATGTATATATAAGAGGGTAGTGCAGTATTAGTTAAGTTCCAACGAGAGAAAAGTATATATGTAATGGGGTAAGGCTACCAACATTTGTAAAATGTATTTTTTCAACATTTATTTATTATTTTGTTATTTTATCATTTCATAATGTTATATAACGCGTTTCAAGCGGTGGTCCGCTTTCATCAGATATGTAAATTCATTTGAAGAAATGTCTTTCGATTTGAAAAAAAAACATTGTACCAATGTTGGTAGCCTTACTCCTTTACATATATATATATATATATATATATATATATATATATATATATCTATATATATATATATATATATATATATATATATATATATATATAGGAAAATTAAACATCCACGGGATAAGAACCCAAAGAACTTAACCCGGGCTTATAAAAAGTGCTCGATATGAAATAGAGCTTTTATATATATGAATATTTTTATTCATACATTTGTTTGTTGGCTCCATCGATCTCGGGAGATCATGGGGGATGCGCGTCATGGTCTTGCTCAGAATTGTACCCAGGGCTGCAACAGGCTGTGTAGTCTTTTTTTCTTCTCATCTTTCTGTTTTTTTTATCAGTGAGCATGTGATGGGGCGATTCTTGTCTTTTGCGCCCTGCGTGATCGCTACTCCCTCCATCGGGTGTTTATCCTCTCCTCAGCTGCACTGATGATGTTCCGGATGACGGTTCGCCAACCTTGGCGGTTTAAGGCAGTGGTCTCGACCTGAGAGGGGTTGAGTCCGCCAGCTTTAAGATCCCGCTTGCAGACGTCCCTGTAGCGGAGTGCGGGGCGTCCAGTACGCCTTGTGCCAGTGGCAAGCTCTCCAAATAGCATGTCTTTCGGGATGCGGCCGTCGTTCATGCGGAGCACGTGGCCCAACTAGCGGAGGCGTCTAGCTCGCAGCATAGCATACATGCTGGGCAATCCTGCCTTGGCCAGGACGTCGATGTTGGTGACTCGATCCTGCCAGGTGATGCCGAGGAGTCTGCGGAGGCAACAAAAGTGGAAGGCGTTCAGTCTGCGCTCCTGATGAGACTAGAGTGTCCATGCCTCACTACCATAGAGGAGGGTGCTCAGCACAACTGCCCGGTATACTTGCATTTTTGTGTTTTTAGTCAGAATACCATTTTCCCAAACTCGTTTGGTCAGGCGGGCCATTGCTGTTGCTGCCTTGCCGATCTTTGTGTTAAGCTCAGAGTCATGTACAATATCTGTGACACTGGCATGTCGATGTTATCATCTACATCTGTTAAAAGCTGAGATCTCATCAGGGGGAATTAGAATCTGCTCCTTCACTCAGATCGTAGTTGGAAATAACCCCTTTCGCTTCTTTCTTTCTGTACTTCCCAAATACGATCTCAGGGAGAGATAAGACTTTAATTCTGTCTGGACCGACTTCGGCTTTTAATAGCTATAGATCGATAACATCGACATGCCAGTGTCGCAGATTTTGTACATGGTGATATGATTTAAAACTAATCATGAACATAAAAGCTCTGCAGTGTCTTCTATGCATTCATTCCAATTCATAGTGCCTGTAAATGTTAATGCGAGGGCTTTGAACGTCCTCAGGAAAGGGTCGTGTCACCCATGGTAATCGGTGGTTCGAAACGTTTCTTATAATTGTTAAAGAAAAGGCGCCTTGTTTTTGTCGCATTAAATGTAACCATTCATATTTGTATTGATGCGTGTGTTTGTATAGGTGTCTGTTTGTCTGTTTGTTTGTTTGTTTGTTTGTATCAAATGTATCAACGCATTTAATTATATTTAATTATTATTGTTTCTCTGATGTAGCCATTAATTTGTATTTTTACATAGAAATTTCAAATTAGAAACAAGAATGCATTTCCAATTATTTTTCTTGTTTAAAGACGAAGTGACCTTTACTAAGTACAAACGCGCGAAGACGAGCTAGTAATTAGTCGTTAAATATCAAAGGTCTAGATCTAATTATAGGCGTAAAATATTTGTTCATAAAGAAAGTAATCTAAATAATGATAATGATGATGATGATTATAATAATAATGATGATAACAACAACAACAAACAAACAAAAACAAATCTACGACAGACAATTGCAAATAAAAAAAAATTCCAAACAAACACAGAGAATGAACAGCACATGAGCCAAAGGGAAGTGTAAACCGCTACAATTCTTTTAAACTCACCACACTTGAAAAAAATTAGTCATACACACATGCATGTAATGGCATAAACTGCGGTGCGGCTGGTACCGTACACAACTAACAGAGAGGAAAAGAGATGAAAAGGCCGATAAGGGGGGGGGCTGGCCATACCCCCCCCCACAGTAAAGGTTACGAAAGTACTGTAACCTTGGAGAGGCTAAGAGCCACTACGATTCCAGAAAACACCAACGGTCGTTACTAGCAAGAAATAAATGGTAAAAGTTATTGCGATAATGTGAAGTGATTTTCATTTGTTATCGAGAAGTGATGGGGAGTGCTGAAAATATGAGGAGACTTGTCACTCAGACTCGAAGGAACACCGATTGTTATTGTCAGTGAGTAATCACTGATACTGCCATGTGGTAAAACACCTAGGAAGATAATACTACCACTACTACTACTGCTGCTACTACTACTGATATTACTACTACTACTATTACTACTACTACTACTACTACTACTATTACTACTACTACTAATAATAATGCTAATAATACACAAGGGATTGATTTGAATGTAAATAGAACATAAATATAGAAACTGCACTACAAGAAAAAACTCAATGTGCATAAATCCCATAAATCCCTTAACAAAACAACACACATACACGCAAATATATGGTAGCACAAACCTATGCTTGTATCACAAACTCCGGTATTGGAGAGAACCAATAAGATATCTCCTGGAAGAGGGCAGACAATACTGTGACCGTTAGAGTGTTGTTGCCAGTAAACCTCCAAAAAGATCAACAGTCCTTTCAAGTGAGAAATGAATGGTAAACACCTGTTGCGATAACGCAACATACTTTGAAATGGTTGTCGAAAAAGGCAAGGAGTGCTGTATATCTACGGAGACTTGTTGTCACGTATATTCCAGGAAACACCACTGTCACACATATTCTAGGGAATATCACCGATGATATTCAGCCTATATATATATATATATATATATATATATATATATATATATATATATATATATATATACTACGAAATGTTGTTTCTGGTTTAGAAAGCAATGTTTATATGGTAATATGAATTATTAAAAATAATAATGAGCAATTAGAACGCCATACAATGCATTTTAGTTTTATTAACTTTTATTTTTATTTTTTTTCAATTTAATTTTCGAAGATATATTTCACTATCAGAAAGTAATAAAAAAAATTATGAAACTAAAATGCATTGCATGGCGTTCTAATTGCTCATTATTATTTTTAAATAATTCATATTACCATATAAACATTGCTTTCGAAACCAAGAACAACATTTCACATTATAATAAAGAAATGCTCTGCTGAACTGGCCCCTCTCCTCTCCAAACTCTACAATAAATGCCTAGCTGAATCTTGCTTCCCCGATAGCTGGAAAATTGCCTCTCTGGTACCAGTCTACAAGAATTCTGGGAATAGAACCGATCCCCAGAACTACCGCCCAATCAGTCTATTGCCGGCACTTAGTTTATGCTAAGCTTCTTTCTGACCGCCAGTATGGATTTAGATAAGCACGATCTACTGCAGACATCCTAACGGTCATCTCAGAACGAATGTATCATACACTCGACATAGCAGGTGAATCTAGGGCAGTAGCGCTTGACATATGCAAGGCCTTTGACAAGGTATGGCATAAAGGGCTTCTGAAAATACGCTCATACGGTATTACTGGGCAATTACTTAATATAATTAGATCCTTCTAAACCAAAAGAAAAATCCAGGTTGTCCTCGATGTCCGTTCATCTAAGTAACATGACATAAATGCTGGTGTACTCCAGGGATCTATCCTTGGACCTTTGTTGTTCCTGATCTATATAAACGATCTCCCTGATGACATAGAGTCTGAGATTGGTTTATTTGCTGACGACACCACGCTTTACTCTGGCCATGTTTGCAAAACAGACGCGATCATATCCGAGGCAATGGCTGAATCTTTAGAAAATGACCTCCAGGCTGTAGTGGATTGGGTTCATAAATAGTTGGTAACTTTTAATACCGCAAAGACGAAGCTCCTTGTCTTCAATGACTACAAGAAACCTCTCCGACCACCGATTGTCATGGCAAATAACACCATACCTGATAGTTCATCATTCAAACTGGTCGACCTAACCTTCACAGTTAACATGAATTGAAACAAATACATTGAAGACATTTCCAAGGCTGCCGCAAAAAAAGGTTGGCTCCCTCTCCGGTGCTAGTAAACTCCTGACACCTGACATTATCCTGTATCTCTACAAAGCAACCATCTGCCCATGCATGAAGTATTGTTGCCACATCTGGGCTGGTGCATCATCTATTACTCTCTCCCTCCTTGACAAAGTCCAAAAAAGAGTCGCAAACCTAATAGGTCCCTCACTGTCAACCTAACTCCAGTCCCTGTCCCATCGCCGCAATGTATCATCCTTGTTTTACAAATACTTCAATGGATTATGCTCTGATGAATTTGCTACTCTAGTGCCCCCTCGACGTAAATTCACTAGACCAACTCGACAATCAACTAAATCCCATCTTTTCACTGTGGAGGTCCCCAGATGCCGGAGAGCTCCATACTAAATAGCTTCTTTCCTCGTGCTGCTGGCCTCTGGAACTCCCTTCCTGCCCCCTGTTTCCCCGTCTGTACTTACATGCAGAAATTTAAAATTGATGTAAAGAGACATCTCGCTACGCAGATCCCAGTTTAGGTTGACCCCCCAACATTCTCTCCCTTTTTTCCTTCTCAGTAGCCCCTTACGTCTACAGTGGTGGCCTGCCTTGTTTGGGGTGAACTACGTTAAAAAAAAATTTCACTGCCGCGTGCCGTTTTTTTGACTAAAGAGACTCTCATCCCAAATTCGTTTCAACAACACTGAATTTATAACACCAAAAAACGAGATTATGAAAAGAATAACAAAAGTATTTTAATAAATCTTTATTTGAAATTCTGATGATAAAGTATATCTTCGAAAATTAAATTGATAAAATAATAAAAATAATAGTTAATAAAACTAAAATGCATTGTTTCGCGTTCTAATTGCTTATCATTATTTTTAATAATTCATATATATATATATATATATATATATATATATATATATATATATATATATACATATATATACATGAAGACAAACGTTATTCGAATAACAGGGTTTGATTTGTTTCGATTTTTAGGTATATTTGTAAAATTGTTGTGTATTGGATTCGTAGGTTTTGTGTTTTATCCTTTGCGAATTGTTTTGATTGAATTATTCGATAATCTTAAGACGGGGAATTAGTCTGGTGTGTTCAAATCTGCTGAGTACTTCGAACGGTGCGGTGATGTATGGCTTTTTAAACAAACGCATGGGTGATGAGACGCCCTATGGGGAACTTGATCCCGAGCAACGCGCGTGAAAAATAAAAAAATTAAAACAATACTTTTTTAGTCACCTAAAGATTTGAAAAAGTAAATTACTAAGCCAGGCACTTGAAAAATATTGTTGCTAGTCTCGTAATTGACATTGTTGATTGTAGGATGTCTAGTTTCAATACATTTCTTTTAAAATATTTCTTATATTTTTTAGTTTTTGTAATTGGGGTAATGATGTGTAATTTTTGTGTTGTTGACTAAGAGGTGTCGAAATTGTGAATAGGATCAGTTATGTTATTTCAAGTGTATGCAGATTGAACTAGAGCCATATAGATGGAATGTGAGATTTCGGGAAAGTATGGTAGGGGTTGAGCTAAATGTAACACATAGTTTTAGTATTGTTGTAGATATATTCCCCCATGGAGCATTGGAACTAATATATTACGTTCGTTCGTTCGTTCTGCTAAGTTTTGTCTGAGAATTGTGCTTGTTAATTATGTTGATAGGGTTTTGAGTTTTTGTATAAATATGAAAACATTGATTTTATCATTACTATTGTCGTTTATATATAACATTTTCATATAACCGAAAAATGAAAAACAGCCTTATTAACACGGACATTCCCTGTTGTTCATAAATATATGTACACTATATATATATATATATATATATGCAATTATATATATACAATTATATATATATATACGATTATATATGTATATATACAACTATATATACATATATATATACAAATATATATATATATATATATATATATACAAATATATATATATATATATATGTGTGTGTTGTTTTTATTTATGTTTTATGGATGAAAAACTTGTCATTGGACACGTGTTTCGCCGTTACTGTGGCTCATCAGCGTTGCTGACTATGAAAAGATTCTAACCTTTGATCACTGACTCTGTAACTGAGTGCGTTGACAATTATGTGTCTGACATTACGTGATAATTTATAAATTATGTAATGATCGAAAGTTTTTATCCTGTCATAGTCAGCCACGCTGGTGAGCCGCAGTAACGGCGAAACACGTGTACGTAGATAACTATTTCATCTATAAAGAATATAAATATATCAATTGGAGAGAAGCAAACTTTTTTTCAAACTTTATTACATGATAATTTATTTGCGCTCAAATAATTCAATATAGAGTTTCATGATTCGAATTATACAGCAAATTTGAAAAAATCGGGGATAGGGCTTTAGATACATGACAACAGTACAGATCTGATAAAAAAACTGGAAAAAATGAATCTAACATTACATGCAAGAAGATATACACTACAAGGAAGAAGAAAACATTTATCTTTTTTATATATCACATAAAAACCATTAGAAGGGAGGTTCACTAGATTTACAGAGTACTGCCTATATATAAAAAAGCATACAATGTTAAAAATATTTTTAATAGTTCAAATCGCTTATTATCAGTGGAAGAGCAATGTAATATTAACGCTTTAGAAAGAAGCTTTATCTCTTTTTTTCATTTTCCTTCAGTGGAAGTTCTCGGATATCAAGGGACCATTTCCTGGGCCTAACAATTAATCCTTATATAAGATACATAGTTATACGAATATTCAATTAAAGTTCTCCGTTACCTGTCAAATGTTGAGTTAGTAAAGAAGTAGAGAACATACCTTTTCCGACCCCACCCCAATTTACCAGTTAATTATGTTATTTTGTGGCTTATTAGTTACTGAATTCAAGGACAAGAATCTACTTTGTCTGGTGCAGTATGCAGCTAAGTGCTGTTACTTGAGGTAACATTACTTGGAAAAAGTGCACCATTCGTCGTATGAGCGAGAACATAGCCTGATAAGGGTATCTTATTTTGACTATGTTATTTTGAATATTTGGTCAGGGTTTACTCGTAGAGTGAAATCTCCTAATGTCATCTAGTCCTGACAAACCCGTGTACAAAGAGACATAAGAAACTCGAAGATGGCGTCTAATAGGTAATTCAAACTCTCTTTATCATATATATATATATATATATATATATATATATATATATATATATTCTTGTATTCTTTTAGTCTTACCGAAGTCTAAGACAAGAGTTCGTCGAGTCTAGTAGAGTATCCAGCTTAGTGCTGTAACTAGAGGCAACATCACTTCGAAAAGGTACATAATTCTTCGTATAGGGCAGTGTAGGTAGCACATACCGAGGGCATCTTATTGGGATTCAAACACTATGTTTTAAAAATTAGATAACGTTTACTTGTAAGAGGAAGTGTCTTCAAGTCAGGTTGTCCTGACATCCCCCTGTACAATGATACCTTATACACTCAAGATAAATGTCTTTTAAGCATTCAAGTAATGTCGTATACATATACATATATATATATATATATATATATATATATATATATATATATATAATTATATATATATATGCTGTTCGTCTCATCGCACGACAACAGAAGATCGTGGTGTCTGTTTGGCTTTGCGCCTCATTCTCTTCTCACGATCTCTTGTTGCTCGAGAGGCTTCGGCGAGCGCAGCACCTTTTTTCATCACTGTCCTCCCACCCATTTCAACTTGAGGCAGTCTCTTCCCACGTTAGGTGGTCTATGTCGAAGCTGGCTATCGTTGTACCTCCATACTCTCATTCTCTCTCTCCCCCTCTCTCTCTCTCTCTCTCTCTGTCTGTCTGTCTCTCTCTCTCTCTCTCTCTCTCTCTCTCTCTATATATATATATATATATATATATATATATATAGTAGGATCAAATATAAACCAAAGTGAAACTTTTAGTAGATGGAACCTATTGTGAAGAGGATTAGCTCAATATACGAGATAGAGCAATTGTAGAGATAGAAGAAAAAAGAGTGATAAAAATGACCAGCTTTTCTCTTTTCAATCCCTTTTAAGTGCGTTTGGATTTACTTGTAATTTTAAGCACTTTCTCCACACTGCTCCCACGCAAAGAGTTTTTTCACGTTCTACAATTCATCGGACTTCTTTTCAACGGAAATTTACCACCCGGACAATCTGCATATCTTTTTTACGGAACTTTTCTTTTCATTCACTGCGTTTTTTCAACAAAAACTCTTTTAAAAATAATTTTCATATTTTTCAAATATTTGAACTTTGTTTTTTTCGAAAGCCAATCTATCCATCTATATTTCTCCTCTGATGATAAGATCTCGATCTTTGAAAAGCCTTGGCTTAAGGAAAGAATAATAAAAACTAGTTTATTACTGAATACACCTTGCATTGAACAATTTAAATTTGAAATAAATTTGGACAATCGTCGCATATTTATCACTCTTTTTTCTTCTCTCTCTCTCTCACTCTGTATATATATATATATATATATATATATATATATATATATATATATATATATATATATATATATATATCGTGAAATATCTCTTTAAAGAATTCATCCATATTCACGTGCGGCATTAGTAGTCTCTAAAATGATACCTAGTTCACACTCCTCTGTCTAAACTATTTAATGTTTAACAATGAGGCATCCATGTTGAACTTGATACCGGCGCCATATACCACGCTCTGTCATATTCGAGATGTAATATGCCGGAAGCCCCACATTATTCATATTGGCAACCTTCATGTTAACCCTTGGGTGTTTCCATTATTCTATCCGAAAAAAAACACAATACCAGTTGAACAGAAGCATACCTACCAAAATGTAACTTACAGTGTCATACGTATACTGGTGTCATTGCAATATCACACCGTTTAACGTATACATATACAACTTCATATTTAACAATGATATAATGAACTAAGCTGAAAGGCAACTATAATCGCAGATATATTCGTTACTGTATTATTAACGTAGCACCTGCTTATCGTTTTTAACAGATATCTTTCTTTTTTAAAAGTTTTCTCTTATTATTCTATATTAACGTGTCCATTTCTCCTTATCTGACTCCGTATTTACCTTGTATATCAAATCATTACTCAAGTGTTATCGTGTCGACTACAACAAAAAATAACGTAGGTAATAAAACTTTCTTTCGTTTTACGGTATCCACACCGAACACCTGTGTCCTGAATAAACCTTCTACCAACTATTTAGATAGAAACACATTTATTACAAATGGAGATATGGTGTCTGACAATCTGAAGCCGAAACGATACTATTATTTCTATTATTAAGGAACACATGTAACATAGTTGTTTTATTATGGGAATCGCTCTAGACAAGGCATGAAGACACTTGATGTAAGCAGCTAAAAAAATAGTACTTCAAGGTCAAAAACGATAAGTGTTGTATGGTGCACTGTTCCAGATGACGCGCCTAATTTCCGTAGCTTCACGTCGATAACAATCGGGCAGGTCGCGGAAGCGCCCGAGCGCTAACGGAATAATAATATTTTTCTTTCTTTTATCTTATAAAAACATTGACAAAATTTTACCCCCTCCAAACAAAACAACATTATTTTTACAAAAGAAAAACTGATTTTAATCTATGTATTTTTTCTTCGAATTTATTCGTCTTATATTAGCATATGCCAGTCTTCCAGTTAGAGCTTGGCAGTTTGAATGCAGGGCTTGCATATCGCTAAGGACGAGAGCCCGAACCCTAAACCCTAACCTTAAATCCTAACGGGATCCCAAACCATAAACTCTAACCGTAAAAAGAAAAACAGCGAAACAAATGAAAACGAAAACAGTGACAAAATCCCCCCTTCCTCCCAAATTTTCTTTCTACACATTTGATTGAAAATGTTTCATTTTACCCGCCCACCCCAGTTTGTTCGGTTTTATCTTTTTATGTATGTATTTTACTTTTAATTTATTCGTTTTATATAATCGTCTGCAAGCCTTCCATTAACGCTTGGCGTTTTCGTCTCGGCAACTCTCGGGCGCTTCCGCGACCTGCCCGATTGTTGTCGACGCGATGTCACGGAAATTAGGCGCGTCATCGTGAACAGTACCTTATATGGATTCCGACAAAACAAACAATTCTCATCCCTTTGTCAAAAATATCACTTATCGAATGTGAGGACTAAAGGACAAAATATTGGAAGCGAAAGTTAAAAAGCTAGCGAAAATAAACTTATGGGCCACTTTTTACTCTTCTAAAACGTCTCATTAGAAGAAAGACCATTTCTGCAGTTTACGGACCGTGCTGAAATAATAACGTTAGTATTAAAAAAAAACATTTTATCAGGGGGTTTTGTTAACTATTCTGTAGTTTCAACTAGTAATTTAATAACCAAATCATTCCGTAAAAATTGAATTAAACTTGAAAATCTCATCTAAAAATAGCACGGTCCGTAAACTGCACAAACACCGACGAAATGCACTATTCTTCATACGATATCCTGCTAAGTGGATCAGCCTACTAGCGGCAGTGACGATGTCTATCATACTCAGGATAAAAGTCTTTTTAGACAACACATTCAAACGATATACATATGTACACATCTTCCAACTATCTTTTTAGATAGCTTATCGCAGTTATACATTTTTGCCAATAAAATCGAGTTGATAAATAGAGAATTAGAATAAATCTGTATAAAGTTGAAAAGGGAAGGTAGTGTAGTATATATTATGTTGTGATAATTCCATCTTCCCAAGCATTGTCTCTTCACTTTTAGGGTGAGTAGTGCAGTCTCTGCTCTGTTTGATTGAGACACTCCTCCCAAAAATTGTTAATCCTTGTTGGGTGTTGCTTTGTATATATCCTATTGTCACGACACTATGTACTCAGGCATTACTTGCGTTTTAAAGAAGTAGTGGAATATATGTTAGTTCGTAATGATACCATCCTCCTAGGCATTACCTCTTCTTTTGAGAGAATTATAGTACATGTTACTTTCATCATATATACTAGCAAACATTTATGACCGCAGTTAGGATATTATTGTTTGTATTTATAACTAATAGGTCAACCCGGCGTTGTCCAGAGCAAAACTTTTACATATTTCGATACCCCACTCTATCCATCATTTATCTTTTTTCTCTTCCCACCCCCTGTTTCCTCTATCCATCCCTCCATTATCTCTTTTTCCTCCCCTAGACCTATCCCGTTCTCTCTGGACATACACATACACGGAGACAACTCTCCTGTATATAGATCCATCGGATCAGCATTTACGCCCAAAGTTAGTAAATAAGGGCATTAAAATGACAGAAAAAAACCGTCCCCTGACGAAACCGTTGCTAGTTGACCATCAAATAATTCCTACTTTTAGGCATAATTTATCCTGGTAAACGCTGATCAAGAACATACTAACTTTGTGTTTATTTGTTTTGCAATTCTTTAAAAACTTTTTAGCTGGACAAACAAACATACACACACATACAACTGCCCTTTCTATAATAGAATGATATAAAACATTGAAAACATACAGTTTATCACAATTGTTTCATATCCATTATTCTTTTTTTTATCTCATTCTACATTTTTATATATAAGTGTGGAGGACCGCGCGAAATATTAACAATTACAATACCTATATATTTACACGCTTCTATGTTTTATATGAGGTTGTTTTTTATTTTTTAAATTATGAAGAATACGTTATTCTTAGCCGGCAAATCCACTGTATGTATGAATAAAAGTGAATGAAAAGAAAATTGAAATTAGTTTATATGTAATTGATAGAAATTTAAAAACAATATTAAGAACGAAATTTTTTTCTGTCTTCTACACTGGTTCATACATTTTAAAGGGAACAATAAACTCTGTGTATGGCGTTTTTTAAAATCATTAGAAAATCTCGTATTCAAATATTTGGTGGTTTTGAAGAGTAATAGTGTCATGATAGCATTTATGTATGAGACTATGGTTAATGTTTGTACACGAATGTTTTAGATGATGATAGGGGAGTTACGTAAGTAAAAAGCGAATTCTAACTGACAGGGCGGAATTGAAAAAGGTACATAATTAAAAGAGAAAGCAAGAAAAGAGAGATTGGAATAATATACATAGATTAGAAAAAGCCAGTAGAGTGTAAGGAACGTAAGAAAAGAGAATGAGATAGAGAAAGGGTGAGAGAAGAAGGAGAAGAAGAAGAACAATATATAGAGGAGGAAAAAGTGAAAGAGTTGCAGGGACGTGTCTTTTATGACATGATAATATATTCCAAAATTCTTCGACTTTTGAATTGGACGTGACGAGAAAGTGCTGTCTATTGATTTGAATACAGTTTCTTAATACATTGACACTGTTTGATTTGTCTAACATGTTAACCTATTTTCTTACTTATGGGTCACCGTTTGTAAAAACCCTAGGTCCAGTCGAGTAAAAGGATTACAGAGATTGTAATTTAGACGATGAACGTCACCACGCAATGATAAAAACAATGGGTTGAATAGACAAAAGTTTAATTAAAAGAACTTGACCATCCTAGAGCACGGCTCAACAAGTATTTGTTTACATTATATTTTAAGACGATCATGTTGGAGTTAGTTGTGAATCAGATACGTAGCATTTTGTTCCACGGATGTGATGTTCTAGAATACAAACTCAGTTGATAGAAGTTCCGCTTGGTTTTAGCTACAAAGACAGAGAGAGAGGGTGAATTTGTGTGCTACGCTTATAGCCTGACAGATTCTTGATGTGCATGTATTACAATTGAACACGATATTGGAACTCGTTCGAGCCCTTATCATGAACAGGTATAATGATGGGCGGATAACTATTGTTGTACTCCTCACTAATCTTTTTCCAGGAGTTGGATCTGTTCTTTTTTCATATGCAGCCATTACTGACTATTTTAATTTAGAGTAGTTGCATGAGTTAGTCAGCGCATCGGCTAACGGATTTCTAATGCCAGTAGTTAATAAGAATACAGAGAATAGAAATCATTTATCATCTAGATTGTTAAGTAGGTGTTGTACTCCATAAAAGAATATATCACAAGAGTACTTAATCATAGGACGGATATGGCTGTTATAGATATGGAATATTCCAGCGACCTTAGCAACAAGGTTGATGTAAGTCTTCCATCTCAGGGGTAGAGTAAATATAAGTTTCAAGAGCTTATCACACATGGGGGTTTCCTATAGAGATAGCCATTGTTTTCTATTGGGGAGAAATGAGTATTTAAGAGTTTAAGAGAACGTTAGTTCTATAAGTGTTGAAAGTAACCAGCAACTTTTCCTCCATTTCACCAAATTCTCAAATTCGGAAGAGATAGAGAGAGAGAAAGAGGGATATATATAGGGTGGGCAAAAATAAGGGCCATATTTTTAAAAATTCATAACTTTTTTATTTATTGATTTAAAAAAATTTTTTTTTTAGAATAAGTAAAGGACCCCTTCCGAAGCAAGCATGAGCCGTATTAGCCCTAAGGAACGTACCCTCATTTAGAAAACATTATTTTTGCTTAAAAAAACTCAAAACAGTGTAAAAAACAATACTTTAGTTTTTGTAAGTTTTAAGAAGTGTTTTTCGGCTAAATTTTTTTTGTTTATTTCAAAAAATCTCGGAAGGGTCAGTCTACATACACATAAAGTTTGGTGAGTTTAACTTTTATTTTGTGGAAGTTATTCAAATTCAAGTTATTCAAATTTTAAGATAGGACCCTTATTTTGGCCCACCCTGTATATATATATATATATATATATATATATATATATATATATATATATATAGAGAGAGAGAGAGAGAGAGAGAGAGAGAGAGGGGGGAGAGAGAGAGACAGACAGACAGACAGAGATAGACAGAGATAGAGAGAGAGAGAGAGAGAGAGAGAGACAGACAGACAGACAGACAGAGAAATACATTCAAGAAAATATTTGTCACCAGTTGCTCCATGGATAGTTATGGCGTATGCATAGATTTCAACAAATTTTAACAGAATACCATTTGACAGATTATTTATGAAAAAAAATGGCATTGATACTATAAGCTGTGGACTTCTGTTAAAACGACTGTAATAGGTCAATCGGATAGAAAAGATTTGATTCTTTTTTAGATTTTAGAGATATTCCATAGCTAACAAGTGCGTGAAGCAAACCTTTGTTCCAAACTCTATCAAACATTATAATTCTGGTGTGTGTATCCTAGCCACTCAACATTGTGAGCATTAAAATGACCAGTTAAAAATTAGCGAGCGTCTTATCAATTTTATCAGATCTTTGCTCAATAACTGTAACCCCATTGGTCAGGGGACGATAGACGACAGTGATGCAATCGATGCGATGAGCAAGTGCAACACGGAAAAACATAAACAATAAATACTGATCTTCATTGGAAATGTCCCTACCAAATAGAAAACCGTCCTTGGTATATACGCAGATTACATAACCATGGCGGTCTTGGTGTTCAGTTTGAGGTCATCTTTATCTTCGAGTTTAGTGTGATCATGAAGTCATCTATTAAATCTGAGGACCAAATTCCAGTTGCGAACTCAAATAAAAAAGTCACGTTTCGGCTTCTTTTAAGTAGATTAACACCTGTGTATGGTTAGAACGTTGAGTTCGAATATTAGAAAACGAGACCTGGCAGTAGGAATCGCCGTTAGAAGTTGTGGTTCTGCGTTACTGCTTATTGTTTTGATGAGTTTCAATAGTGTATAATTCTCTTTAACAATATATACACTGTACCAACACAATAGAACCATCACTTTCTTTATTTTCGATTAGGTAGCCGGTCTTTGCAGGCCATTCGTCTCCTGTGAGAACTCGAACTAGAGCATTCTACTCAAATAGCTTCTTTCCTCGTGCTGCTGGCTTCTGGAACTCCCTCTCTGCCCCCTGTTTCCCCGACAGTACTGACATGCAGAAATTTAAAACTAATGTAAACAGACATCTCGCTGCTCAGATCCCAATTTAAGCTGAACCACCAATCCTTCTCCCCTTTTCCTTTTTCTCAGTAGCCCCTTACGTTTACAGTTGCGGCCTGCCTTGTTTGGGGTGAATCATGTTAATAAAAAAAATGATATCGCACGAGATACGATAGGTGCGAAGATTGGGGACTCTGAGTTTGAAGCTTAACCTGCTTCGATCTGATTAGAAATGATTTAAGAATCGATTTTGAACGACGTTAGGTTCAAGTCCCCCCAATCTGAAGCCTCGATTGTTCTTCTTCCCTCCGCTGACAAAGAAGAAACCAATCTTAGTCGGTCACACTTCAATTCGAAAAAAAACATTTATTTGCAGCAAAATTAGTTATAAATGCGTCCAATCATCATTCTAATAGTTTTGTCCGTCAGACTTTCTGTCACGTTTAAAAGTGAACCAGTATTTTAATATTAAATATTAAAATACTTATGGTATTAAATTACTTCAGTTAAGTACTTTATTAGTTTAGGTCTGAATCTTGTACATGCACATATACACATAACTAACTACATATAAATAGAAATATAGTTTGAAAACCAACAAGACCTTTTCTGATTTTCAAGAATACCATAATAAGTGCTTTAGATGTAGAAGAAACGCTCGTAATTATATTTTGCATAGACAATATCTTCTATCAATGCGAGATTTTACCGAAATCATAACAATTAATGTTTAATCACTTATTCTAATTACTTAATTAGTGCGATTATTTTTATGAATAGTCGGATAAAGATATTTAAAACATGCAAAAGAAACAAGATGAATGATATAAAAGAATCGCTAACGAAAAGAAATGCTTAAAAACAATACATGTTAAGTGTTTACGATCAATAAAATTCATATACGAAAGAAAATAAAAGAACTCCGAAACTGCAAAATTCAGACAATGGCTGTTCGCTTTAGTTCAAACATCAAACATTGTTCATCAAATGAAAAACATCATCACAAAAAAAAACTTTAATTAAAGTTATTATATAAGATCTTTTTTAGAATTATTATTATTCATTTTACTTAATCGTGTTTTTGTGAGAAATGTTTTATCGTGTTTGTTCGTTATGTGGACTTAAGTGGTTGAATGTAGAATCATGATTATGTTTGGCTTTCTGCATTGCGACTTCAGAGCTGTTCTCCGTCGCATTAATATGTACGAATTTAGTGTTTATTTCTAACTGAAGTCTGTTTTTAGTGCTGCTTCTACTGTTTGCAGTTATTGTTTTTGATAAGCAACACGGAACGTTTCATAGCGATAACGAAGTTCGTGTCTCAAGTTTTTCGGTCTGCAGGAAGTCCTCTCCTTAGTTAAAGCTGTTGGTTTAACTAGAAACATTAAACGTTTTTACGTCTAATAGAGGAAGCAGCACGGCTTATAATTCGAGTACGATTTGTCCTAGAACACATGAATTAATATAAAAAAATCCACTCTCACCCCATTGATTTAAAGTTCTGCACCTGACACGTCTTTGTTTGTCAAATGTAGAGGCGGATACGACCAGAGGGCGGCGGATCCTGATGACGATTTAATCCTGGATTTTCTCTAAAGATCTGTTACTATAGTTGCCTCCCAATAAATCTTCTTATTAAAGTAAATGAGGGAGTGTTAGATTTTATCGAGCATTGTTGTTGTAGAGCCTGATAGAGCTGAATGTAGATGTTCGAGATGTCGATATCGTTTGCCTTTGCTGTAGATCCTTTTCGTTTAGATTGAGCACTTCATGTTCCCTTAAGATGACATGAAGATCAACAGGGACTAGCGGTTACTCTATGCTGTTTTGGAAGGTCATCATCTGTAGGCGTTGAGTTTTGCTTTCACATGCGCCAAGGACATCATATTATCATTAATCTGCATTGCGATAGATGACTGAACGTCATGGCTTTCTGTAGAATTTCCACATACACATTGGAAACAAACGATCAGAGACGTCTGCATTCCGATACAGACGCGTGTTAACTTTCAACAGAGACCCGATTAATCAACTTGTAGCCTTTATACTGCTAGGTGTTCATTTAATCTGCATTTGTTGCCCATGAAAAGGATCCGAAGTTCCCTATGACGTAGTCCTGACACTACAAGTTGCTACATGCCTGCAACCACGAATAGGGGGTTGGACTCCTAGGCTGTACTGCTGCTGTTGCAGTTATTGTTCAGCTAGATATACTTTTTTTATAAAGCTACCAGCAATCGTTTCTCAGTATTTCACGTCTACAGGAAGTCTTCCTCGTTGGTCGCATCTTTTTTGTTAACTTGCAGGATTGTAGATTTTACCTCCGGCATCGAAAGCAGCAAGGCTCAGCGGTAGCATGCGAAGTTGGGGAAGGTTTTACCCAGAAAACACAAAGCAATAGCGCAGAAGCAACGTTGCTATTTTCACCTAATTCTTTGCGGTTCCACGCCTGACCAATCGTTGCTTACAACCCGCAGAAGTAGTAAAGACGTGAACATGACGGATACTGATTCCGACTCTCTTGGGTTTTCACCAGAGCCATGTTAGCCGGGTTCCGCCATAACTTGTCCGCCATACGAGAGCATCTCTGAGTAGATGAGCAAGAGATTGGGTTTTAGCTGATACACTGAAACTTAACTAAGATATGGACGCTAGCGCTTAGGGTTCCATTTCAATGCCAATAACACTCACACTTAGAGCACGACTGGTTTATACACAATAGAGCAGATTTTCTTTTTGTGAGTTTGTTATATTTTGTTTTTCTATACTTTACAACCAGTGCTTGTGCTCTCGGCGATCGTCAGTAAAATAGACAACAAGAACGAGTACAAAAGTCGAACAAAAAAACAACGACAAACACAACGTGTAGGTCTGCGGTTGTCGCGAGATACGCACATGATTGTACATTATATTTACATCATATATATATATATATATATATATATATATATACATTTCTCTCTCAATCTCTCTCTCTCAATATATATATATATACATATGTATATACATAATTCTCAGAAGAAGAAAAGTGGAAGTGTTTCCTTATATCAACCTTACCCA
Source organism: Sepiola atlantica (assembly GCA_963556195.1). Lineage (NCBI taxonomy): Eukaryota > Metazoa > Mollusca > Cephalopoda > Sepiida > Sepiolidae > Sepiola > Sepiola atlantica. The sequence goes on along the minus strand of OY744536.1, from coordinate 95,601,105 downwards.
CTATGTACCAAATATGTACGTAGTCCCATTTCTATAAAGCCCATCATAACCCTCTTTCAAACTTCAATATATATATATATATATATATATATATATACATTTCTCTCTCAATTTCTCTCTCTCAATATATATATATACATATGTATATACATAATTCTCAGAAGAAGAAAAGTGGAAGTGTTTCCTTATATCAACCTTACCCACTATGTACCAAATATGTACGTAGTCCCATTTCTATAAAGCCCATCATAACCCTCTTTCAAACTTCAATATATATATATATATATATATATATATATATATATATATATATATATATATGCTAGTAGTATGTTTTTGAAAGGCTATGGGCAATGCAAATTCCGGGTAAGATGCAGGTTGTAAGGAACAAAAACAATAAATCAAATACGAAATATGACTTACTATTTATTTTTTCTTAAAATCTTACATAACAGCGAGAGTGTTTTTAGCTGTTGGTGTGATGTCCGGGTGATTAAAAAATCATTATTTAATATTTCGGGAAAAGAGACTTCTCTTTGTCAAAAATAATAATTACACCAGAAGAAAAAGTTGTAATATTCTCTGCATAGTCGGCGAAATTTTTCTTCTGGTTTACAAATATTCAGACATCATATAAAAAGAAAATTAGCATGTTCTGTCCGTATCTCTACTCAGTGGAAAAGCTTCTTTGAAGAATTAAATAGAATGCCTGTCATATCCAGGGCTAAAATCGCCTTACAAATATTCAGACATCATATAAATAGAAAATTAGCATGTTCTGTCCGTGTCTCTACTCAGTGGAACAACTTCTTTGCAGAATTAAATAGAATGCTTGTCATATCCAGGTCTAAATCGCCATACAAATACTCAAACGACATATACGCTTAAGCACTTTCTTACTGCTCATTTCGCATGACTTATTCCACTTTGTTATTTTGAGGCAATACATTTTATTTTATTTTATTTAACCAGATATCAGACTCGAATGTGTTCTATTGACGTAGATAGGTCTAAGGTCATCACCACTCAATATAGTTTATTGATATAATTGTCGCTTTACTATGATTTCTAAACAAATAGCGACATTTTTTTATTACCAAATTAGAATCACCACATGTAATCATGCATGACGCAATATTCCCATGGTTACATATAGAAGTAGATGTTAGGATGTGGCAATGCTATTGATGTATACATGTTTGTATCAGCGTAGTATATCGATACATTTAATTACTTAAGATTATACATCAACGGTCATCAAGACCGGCCTTTCGCCATCGAACAACTGGGGAGCGTCCAACTTGGTGAAGAATAATTAACGGTCTCTGATTCACAGGGGAAGGTAACTTGGCTCTACAGGAGGCTTGATGCCGTTAAGAAACTAATTAGTCGCATTCAAAGTTCACTTTCGATCTATATTTGCATAGAAACGCTTGCATACGTTTACAGCCTAATGCAAATGCTATTTATTTACGCAATTATCTATCACTAACAAGCTTTGCCAACTCGCTATTGCATCAAAAAGGTCATCACTTCAAAAACTTAAAACATTAATTTGAAATGCATTTATAATTTTGCTGCAAACACGAAAAAAATATCTCTCATTTATTCATATAGATAGATTTATATTAACAGTTTAGTAATATGTCTGTTAAATGTGACCGTAAAAAAAGAAATACAAGAAGAAATCAATTTGCTTTAACTCATCAAACTGCTAATATTAATCTATCTATATTAATAAATGAGAGATATCTTTGTCGTGTTTACAACGAAATTATAAATCCATTTAAAATTAATGTTTTAAGTTTACTCGAAAGATAAAAAACTACTCCAATGAAGACGAGCAACTAACCACAACGGACCAACATCCAGGTATAAATTTACACGAATTTCGGTTGGCCTTAAGTACAAAACTGACTTCAAAATTTGAATTAAATACACTAAAATAATAACCGTTAAAATATGATATAAACATATATCATATTTTAACGGTTATTATTTTAATGTATTTAATTCAAATTTTGTAAGTCAATTTTGTACTCTGTCAAGGCAGGAAAGCTTGTTCTGTCTTTTGTTGCTTCGAAGCATTGGTCATAATCTATATGATTGATGTGTCTTGGCAATGTTCAGTACACTAAAACCTTACGATACCTATATGCGCATCATTTTGTTGCCTGATGATCTGATAGAATTTACCAGCAATCGAATACTTTACCTCTCCAAAACGCAATTGATTCTTATTGAGAGAGGTCCGTTCTCACACTCTCTCTTTCACTCTCTCTCTCTCTCTACACACACACACACACATATATATATATATATATATATATATATATATATATATATATATATATATATATATATATACATGCGACACTTCACCACGACGAAAATCTCAGCCCCCTTCTATCTGTCCCACCCTAAGACAAGTCAAATTATATTCTCACCCATCACTGCTGCCTAAATGGTACCCACTCAAAGCTTTCCATATTCATTTCATTCTTCGCCACCACTGACTTCGCACAGCTTAGACTCTCCTCCAGCGCTCACAGTAGCCACGGCTACTACTTTCCTTTATCTCTCCATGATGTCTAAGCCGTATTTCGAGTTATTTGCATTACATTTTCCTTCAAATTATCATCCTGAAGAAGTCTTACAATAAAGACGAAACGTTGATGAATATATAAAAAACATATCTCTTGGTTTTTTCCTTTCTCATTTCCTATTAGGTCGGATTACTATCATCCTTCCTTTATCATATATATATATATATATATATATATATATATATATATATATATATATATATATATATATATATATATATATATTATTTCATATACATTAAATTTTATAAGGATATATACTATTTTATGTATCGATTTTCAGTATTTTCAGTGCTATATAGCTGAGTACAGTTATGTAGTAAGTTATAAAAAAAGTATTTATGTCATAAAGATATTTTCATAACTTTATATATATATATATATATTTGTGTGTGTTATTACAAATATATATATATATATATATATATATATATATTTACGTATATACTCGTTATAATATCCGAAATTGTTCACAATTGCAAGCTTAATGGAGTTGTATTACAGGCTTCACAGCATATATATATATATACAGGGTGGGCCAAAATAAGGGTCCTATCTTTAAATTTGAATAACTTGAATTTGAATAACTTCCACAAAATAAAAGTTAAACTCACCAAACTTTATGTGTGTGTAGACCGACCCTTCCGAGATTTTTTGAAATAAACAAAACAAATTTTAGCCGAAAAACACTTCTTAAAACTTACAAAAACTAAAGTATTGTTTTTTACACTGTTTTGAGTTTTTTAAGCAAAAATAATGTTTTCTAAATGAGGGTACGTTCCTTAGGGCTAATACGGCTCATGCTTGCTTCGGAAGGGGTCCTTTACTTATTCTAAAAATAAAAAATAAAAAAATCAATAAATAAAAAAGTTATGAATTTTTAAAAATAGGACCCTTATTTTTGCCCACCCTGTATATATATATATATATATATATATATATATATATATATATATATATATATATATATATATATATATATATTGAAAGCTAGGATAATATATTTATGGATATTAAGCTATTTTATATTTTTTTAATTTATTTATGTTGATTTTCTAGAATTCAATATATTGTCTTTATCTTACGCGCGTTTCGCAACAGAATAAATGTATATACATGAACTTTATCTAATCTCTGTTGCTCATTCGAGAAATTTATATATATAATATTAATATTAACAGAAGAATATCATTATTTTGTAAGTTCAAAGTCTTTTTTTATTGATCAATGTTACATCGGTTTCTGTCTCAAATACAGTTTCTATTTCCTCGTTTCCTTTCTATTCTTATTGTTGATCCCCATGCATAACATTTTCATTAAATGTTTTTAGACTGAAACCCACGAATTTCGGATTCCGTATAATTATCCTTGGCATGCAAACGTCTATGTGGACACTGTAGTTGAAAATGGATACAATAACAGCAAACATAGAAAAAGTAACTCGACTCTTCCCACGGTATTTCCATGATTCGAGCATTATCGAAGAAGAAAAAAACACTTGTGTGATCTGCATGGACGAGTTAGTTTCGTTAGATCAGCCAATTTATATGTATTGGATGAATTTTGCAAACTACTTTCGAGCTGGGCCGGCGCGTGATAACGGATAGCAATTACGTATTTACGTCAGACGAGGCCTTTTTTGGATCATATATTAGAGAAGCCGGAAAGGGAAATAAACGAACATGGATTTTTAAAAGAATTGTACAAGCAGATTACGGCAGAAAAAAATATAGGAGAGTAAAATACATATAAAAACATTGAGAAGTACCGGACACAAACTAAAAACAAAAAGACATGGTTAAAGGATGGATGAAAGTGAAAACGAGATAGAAATAAAAAGGATCAGAAAATATAAATTAATAGAGATTCGGTTAGTTTCTCGTTCTTTTGTCTCATTTGACATATAACTCAGCAGTAATGCCTGTTTAGAGTTAACTTTAGCAGCAAAGTGTAGTATCTGTTCTGATATTAAACTTAATTCCTTTTGTCCTAAGATCAATTTAAAATTGAACAGTGTAAGACAAATTTTTATGAAGTTACATTCAAATGTATAAAATAAACTTTCTGCTTTCGATAGTACATATAGTTTAGCTCTTTTTCATTTATATATATATATATATTAATATCGTTAAATATTATATTAAATGGACATTTTGTGTGCATGTGTCATATTTGAAAAAAACAAAACATTTAAAGGTTAAATTTTAAATAGCATTTAAAGATGATTCCATCTATTTGTTATATTAGTTTCTGTTCATTTATTAACTCAACATCTATCTCATTGAAGCATTGCACACGGAGGGATGCTGTTAGTACTGAAAGACTTGGTTCTGTTTCTAATACATCTGCACCTTGAAACTCAAATAATATCAAATAGATCCCTCACTATCCACCAAACTCCAGCCTCTGTCTCATCAGCGCAATGTCGCATCCTAGTGAATATTTTACAAGTACTTCAATGTAATGTGCTCCGATGAACTTGCTGTTCTGGTGCCTCTCTCAACGTAAATACGTTCGACCAACCCGACAATAAACAAATCATCCATCCATTCTCTTTAGAAGTACCCAGATGTCGGAAAGCATTTTACTTCAATATTATATTTCCTCGAGCTGCCGGCTTTTGAAGCTATCTCTCTGCTCTCTGTTTTCCCGACTGTATCGACATGCAGAGATTTAAAACTAATGTGAACAATCATCTCGTTGCACACTTCCAAATTTAGGATGACTCCTAAACGTTCACCTTAATTCTCCGTAGCTCCTTACGTCTACAATGGCAACTTGCATTGTTTAGGGTGTACTAAGTTAAAAAAGAAAAGAAAACGCTAGCGTGAATTCTGAACATACGTCTATTTTGTCAGTGTGTTTTACGGTGAGAATGATGTTTTGAAGATCACCGGAACAGACGGATCCTTTCATACGAATCTAATTCACACGCAGTTTACATTTGCAGGAACGAAATACTAAATCAAAGCAATATCAAATAATTCGGGGGACATGTAAAATTCCTGAAAAGAAAACGATGCTAAATATTTCGAAATCTTACCTGGAACTGATTTTAAATGCGATTGAATGTATCTACAAAATGGTCTCTTCGGGATCTCTACGGCAGACTGTTACCATAACGTTTGAAATAAAAGATCACTGACGCACAGATTATTTCCCATAATCGCAACTCTTCTGTTAGGCTAGATATGATCCCACTGAATACATAATGGTCGTCTTCAAGTCCAATGTCAACAAATCTTTGTCAAACCGTCCTCTTAAGTAATCAGATGCTACCCATCTCTGCCAGCGTTTACAATACGCGAATCGTATTGTTTATCATCAAACTGATAATCTGGTTAACCAATATCCTCGAATGGCTTTTAGCCCTAGTCAATGGTGGTTTATTAGTATAACTTAGACGGGTAAGTTCTTAGAGCTAAGATCCAGGTTGAGTCCTGTTCGTTTATTCGACAGTCCTCTAACTCCGTCAGATTGTATTTTATGGGTTAAAATAAAGGTTTGATTTTTTAATTTTTTTTATGAATACGAACGATGGCGCCCCAGTCATAGTTCTTGGGTGGGGAGACATTGATTTTTTTGTTTCGGACCCCCCCCCCCAAAATTCCGACCCCCCAAAAAAATAAAAACAAAAAAAAACAGTGCATCACTGAAGACCATCCTTGATGCATCAAAAATGTATTTCACGATCGAAGATAAAATATTCTTTTTAAACGCAACTAACAATTTAAAAATGTTGTCTTTAATTTAGGTTTTTATTAATGAATATAGAAATATACTGTTACACCGGCCGTTCTTACACAGGAGAAACAACACCGGTTGTCACTATAAATAGTGCGAGTCACCAGAGACACAGAGAAGACAAAGCACAGTCTTGTAACTGTATAGCCAAGTGCTAGTCACTTTCTTACTTTGTTAATACACTTGTTAAATTAACCCTCGACTTGACTTCCTTTATTTATTATTTACTGTTGGACAACTTCACAACATATACCAAAACTGTAATCAATAAAAAAGAATAATTAATTTGAAATGCAATGTAAAACAAACGATGTTAAATAATGAAAATGTGAGAGAGTCGATCATTGTGTCTTCACTAATCACAAACTTAAATGTTACAAAATAGTAATTACAATGTTTGCAAACAATAGTACTGCTATCAAGAATATATTCTAAATTCAATAGTTTTAAGATTACTCATTCTTCATGTCAATTGCACGACGAAATTGTCAACAATGACCGTTAAATAGATTCAAATAAATGCATATGAATTGAAATACATTATTAGAAATTCATACGAATTCATAAAGAATGATTCATATCAAAATAGTCTTTATGACTATTTTGATATGAATCATTCTTTATGTTAATCAAATAAATACATATTCATTGAAGTACATTATAAGAAATTCATACGTGTATAAAGAATGTTTTGAGACGAATCATTCTTTATGTGAATCAAATAAATACATATTCATTGAAGTACATTATTAGAAATTCATACGTGTATAAAGACTATTTTGAGATGAATCATTCTTTATGTGAATCAAATAAATACATATTCATTGAAGTACATTATTAGAAATTCATACGTGTATAAAGACTATTTTGAGATGAATCATTCTTTGTATGAATCAAATAAATACATATTCATTGAAGTACATTATAAGAAATTCATACGCGTATAAAGAATATTTTGAGATTAATCATTCTTTATGTGAATCAAATAAATACATATTCATTGAAGTACTTTATAAGAAATTCATACGCGTATAAAGCATATTTTGAGATGAATCTTTCTTTTATATGAGTCACACAATAACACTAAGTGCTATCATCGTAAAATGCATCCAAATAAAAACATTTTATATATTGAAGAACAGTATTAAAAGTTAGGTGTACATACAAAGCGTTGATCGATAATTCTCTAATTAGCTAGTTTTTTTTAAAAAATAAAATTAATGTTTATAATTTTTCTTACTCCAAAATTAATAAATTATACGAAGCTAATTTACAGATATACAAAATAAGCCACCAGATTGAAATGGCGAGGGCTGCTGATTACGTGACGAATATATTGAGAGAAGAATTTAATATTAATAGGTAACTTATTTTAGTTACGTTTCATGTACACAATAACGTGTTTGATTTTTACAATTATTATTGTGAAAATGTCTAACTTTCGTTGACGCGAGAAACACGCATGTACCTGTGTTCGATATACCTTTACCGATTCGTGAATGCAGTCCTTTAATAACACGGGTTGATCGTCTTGTCACCATAAACGTCGCCACCACCATCTTTCGAAACACGAGCTGCTTTTTCGTGTGTTGATACAAAACCACGCCGACACTTGTTTGTTAGTTTATTAAAGGGTTTTATTTACTCCTCCCCAGGAGTTAGGCCCAAGGCCAGTTTTATCTTACTCCCACAAGTAAGATGCGACCCAAGATCGGGTCGAGAAAGTGGGGTTTGAAAAGCCAGCGCTCGAGAGGTGAGCACTCTGGCCATTTAAAAATTGCCTGGGCAGCCCCATCGGCATTCCCCGGTAGGGGCGCCTCAGACAGTAAGCAACAAAGCCTGGGAGGGTGGACCTCCTAGAACTGCACAGGACAGGCGTGTAGTATCCATCGGAACAGATACTACACTTTGATCTTAGCCAAAAAGCCCAAAGGCCCAATTTAATGGTTACCTAAAAAAACACTACTGAAACTCTGCATGCGTGTGTGGGAGAGTTAGATAGATAGGCACATATATAAGTAGATAAATCGAAAGATAGATAGATAGATAGATAGAAATATATATAGATAACTATATATATAGATAACTATATATATAGATAGACAGACACATAGAGAGATTGATAGATAGACAGACAAATAAATCGATAGATAGATAGACAGACAAATAGACAGATAGATAGATAGGCATACAGTCATATATATATATATATATATATATATATATATATATATATATATATATATATATATATATAGGCATACACCCAAATATAGATATATAGATAGATAGACAGACAGATATATATATATATATATATATATATATATATATATAGATAGATAGATAAATGGATAGACATACTAACTGATAGATAGATAGATATATAATCATACACACATATATATATATATATATATATATATATATATATATAGACAGATATATATATATATATATATAGAGAGAGAGAGAGAGAGAGAGAGCAGGAGGGATGGGTAGATAGATAGATAGACATACATACCGATATCTATATATATATATATATATATATATGTAGATAGATATATCGATAGTTATATAGATAGATAAATAGATAGGCATACACACAGATATATATATATATATATATATATATATATATATATATATACATATATATATATACATATACATATATATATATATATATATATATATATATAGAGAGAGAGAGAGAGAGAGGGAGTGGAGAGAGATAGATAGTTATACACACAGGGAGAGATATATAGATAGATAGAGATAGATAGATAGATAGATAGGCATACATACCGATATATATATATATATATATATATATATATATAGGGAGAGAGAGAGAGAGCGAGAGAGAGAGAGCTAGATATATAGATAGATAAATAGATAGATAGACATACATACCGATAGATAGATAGATGACATCGATCGATATTCGCATACGCACATATATATATATATATATATATATATATATATATATATATATATATATATATATATATAGATAGATAGATATACATACCGATATATATGTATATTTATATGCATAGACATACACACAGATAGATAGATAGATAGATAGATAGATAGATAGATAGATAGATAGATAGATAGATAGATAGATAGAAGTTACTACATCAGCACACCTTTCACGCACAGTCTCAGTTTCCTCGTTAAAGTCTCGTTGATTGAGAGAGCGAGAGGTTAAGAGTACCTAATCCGGAAATCACGTGTCTTGCGCAACTCTGGCTTGATGTTCCCCGTCTGACTCTTGAACTCCAAACTTTTCCACTAACACGACTACTACTCTGTATGACATTAGTTGTGTACATACTTTTCCTAAGATAGACAAGTATATGATCAATGATTTTCGACAATCACTAAATCAGCAGCAATATAACAACACTCTCTACAATGTAAGTTTTTTTCTTAAAAAAAAACACGCTTTATTGACTGTTTGAATACGCACGCTATTTTCTATAGAAAAGTAATTTGTAAGTTTAAATATGTTCGGCATATATATCCGATTGATTTTCAAACGCTAGATAACACATGATTTTTCCCGACGTTCAATATTCTATTATGTATAATATAAAATGTATTGATTTCAAGTGGCTTTCAAGTAACTCTTGGCAGGAACTCACGTGAATAATGAGCATTGATTATCGATCATGTTTGTCGTATACAGTCACGTCGAAAGGTACAAGGGTTTTATGTGGAATTCGGAAACTGTTTGGTTACAGGAATTTTATTATACAACTTCAGACAATAGGCACACTGAGAATATCTATGCAACGAGTAGCTAGAAAATTGAATAAAGGATCTTGAAATTTCTTAACTACCGAATATATTAGAAGAACCCACGTTCTTTATACGCTTGTTCGCTTATTCGGAACAGATGACTGTTAGCGAGTTATAATTTATACATTGTTAGAATTCCAAAAAATATTCAGTCAATTTAACAAGAAAAGCATATAAGTAAAATGACTATCGTGTAACGTTTGATATGTGCAGCATCTTTCTAATAAATTTCTTGTAGTAGTAGACACTAGTATTAGTAGATATTCGTCGGCCATGTCCGACCATGAATGCCACTTACAACTTACAGATCTAGTCGGATAGTTTCTCTATTCACAAAGTCTTGTAAGTGATGCCAATGCACCAAAGGGCATACTGACTTAACCTAGGCATTTCTTGCTGTGGCTGAGAAGGCCATGCGGATCTTGCAGTCTCCGCCACAGTTGCCACAGATGAAGAAGAATGGTGGATGAGGAAGCTCACTTGCTTTTGCCCTTTCCTTCCTTCCTGCATGCTTTTCAGCGACTTTCGTCATCCTCTTTGTTTTCCGATGTCAAGCTGTCGTTTGAGGGTTTTTTTCCATTCAATCCTGTCAGAGGAAAGGCTTTTGAAAGATGACGGATCGATGTCAAAGGCCTTTATACCTCTCTTGCAGATATCCCTGTATCTTAGAAATTTTCAGAATTCCAAAAAATATTTAGTCAATTTAGAAAGAAAAGAATACAAGTAAAAAGACTATCGCGTAACGTTGCATATGTGCAGCGACTTTCTAATAAATTCCCTGCGATAGTTGCTATTCATATAATATACTTATTTTTATTTTTCATGGAAATCGCTTCAGACGAGGCATGAAGCAACTTTATGTAAGTAGCTAACGAAGAAAAATAATACTTCAAGGTAAACAACTAGCAAACGATTATTGTTAAATTGATATATCCCGACCCAGAAAACAGCAATTATTCTTCCTATGTCAGAAACATCGTTCATGGAATGTGAGGACTAAAAGACAAAATATTAATACATTTAACGCCGATAGTTGAACATTTTTTCCGCAGTTCAAGTAAAGAATGGTTAATCACAAAGTTTATGGAGAAAGTATACATCCGTAATAAAAAGCAGGTTGTTTCAAACATTTTAATTATTGTTTGGAAATATATATATATATATATATATATATATATATATATATATATATATATATATAGTTTGAAAAGTCACACATTGAAAACGTTGCCGGAATAGTTATAATAAGGAGAATATTTTTTTGAATATATTTTGAAAACCTGGACAACGGAAATAATTTGTTTTTTAAAATAAATTATTTATTTACTTTAAAAACATTTTCTTGTTTTTTTTTAATTAAAAAAAAGTTTTTAAAGTAAATAAGTAATTTATTTAAAAACCAAATAATTTGCGTTGTCCAGGTTTTCAAAATATTCTAAAAAATATTCTCCTTATTATTGATATATAATATATATATATATATATATATATATATATATATATATATATATATATATATATATGATAATTTTATTTACACAGACATGTACAAAATCTGCGACACTGGCATGTCGATGTTATCGATCAACAGTTACTATAAACTGAGATCTCATCAGGCAGAGTTAGAATCCGATCTTAACCTCAGATCATATTTGGAGAGAACCTCTCCAAATATGATCTGAGGTTAAGATCGGATTCTAACTCTGCCTGATGAGATCTCAGTTTATAGTAACTGTTGATCGATAACATCGACATGCCAGTGTCGCAGATTTTGTACATGTCTGTGTAAATAAAATTATCATATATAAAGCTCTATTTTGATATTGAGCACTTTTTATAAACCCGGTTAAAATTCTCTGGATTACCACCCTGTGGATATTTTTCACCTGGATTATTACCATTATTATATATATATATATATATATATATATATATATATATATATATATATATATATATATATATATATATATATATATATATAATTGCTGATCAAACGATAATTGACTTTTCCAAATTGTTTTTCGCGTCGAACATCGATATTCTCACTTATTTATTTAAAATTACGCGATGGAATGAAATTGTTTGTTTTTTGTACGTCACAACTTTGGTCTTTCTTCCGTGTTTTATACAAAAAACCCACTAAATATGAGAATAATTTTTAATTGTCAGTATAGTTTACACAGACGATAGCGTTGGCTCATTTAAAATAATGTGAATAAGAGGACAGTTCGTGCGATTCAGAGAGATCCATCATCAACTATTCCAACTGAACAACGTTGATTTACATTATACGAAGTAATTTCGTTTCATTCAAAGGAAGACCAGCCAAACGATTTTAAACGGCCAATGCCATAAGATACATTCATATATGCCTGTTTGCTAAAATATATTAAATTAATTTTTTTTAAGTCGTGTGCCTGCTGTTGACTTTTGATCTTAAAATTACTAAACACTTATAAGCTCCAATATTCCTCGAGTGAATTGCACCGAAATTGGTATGCAAAATGTGGTATATGAAGGAAAAGGCATACTACTATGTAGTAGTAATACTATTAAAAGTACTACTACTACTACTACTGCTATCTTTGATACTACATATAATACTACTACTATTAATAGTATACTCCTAAATCTTCAAGAGTATTTGAGAGTATTGCAAAATATTTTGTATAGTTTGAGACGAGTGTGGTTCATATGGTTATTTATATTAATATACTACTACTACTAATAATAATAAACATATATATATATATATGCATGTATATATGTATATATATGTAGATAAAGACGTATACTTTTAATTATTTGCCGCTCCAAAATCTAGGCTGGGCTCTGTAGTGAGTAGTATTAACACAGCTGTTATCGTGGCTTCATCGATTTTTCATAAGCAGTCAAACACTCTGATGACGGCTGCCTTTAACAGGTTTAATTTCTCGCTGTTTCATCTGATTGTTGGTAGTAGCCGCGTGGGCTGAAGCGTCAGAATTTTAGTTCGAAACATGACTTATGTTCCAGGGTTCGAGTCAGGCTGACGGTATGTATATTCATTTCTAGATTGATGATTCCCGAAATTATGAAACGTTCACGTATGTAGATAAAAAAGTATTATATGTACAGGAGAAATGAAAAGTAAGTCTCTATTATAAAGTGCTCCTAATTTATTACTGAAAATAATTTTTACAAGTTATGAATATGAAAAGAAAGTGTATAGCATGGAGTTTAATAAAAAAAGGGGCGTAAAATATATTTTTTAAGTTTTACTTTAATGAAAACGGGTCGTTTATTCAAAAGCATTTGTTGGTCAGTATTATAAAAAAGAAAATAGATTAGTTGTTTTTTTTCTTTAATCTTATTAATTTCGGAATAATATTTATCATCAGAGTTGACCAGTATTGTGTCATTTTCTTAAAATAAAAACAAAAAACAAAACTTTTTTAATTTGTTTTTTTGATATAATGTCCTTGTTATGGGTGTATCCGCAGTGATGTTATTGGAGGTTATGAATTCAAAGTTTGTTTGTAGAACGAAGAAAGCATTGGCATGCTCGAAATTAATAAGATTAAAGTAAAAAATAATACTAAATAAATCTTCTATTGATAAAGGCTTCCATTTTCAATTTTATAATACTTTAATTTTATCTTTTAGCCCTCCTTTTTAACCTTATTAAACTTTGTAATCTCACCTAACACACAATTTAGACTATTCTAATTTTACACTTAGCAAATAACGTATCCAAAACGAGAGTGATACGAGACAATCCACTTTATTTACCAGATGAAAACAATGCTGAAGATAATCAGGACGGAAACACCTTCTGAGCTTGAAACCAATGGTACTGATGTTGTACTAATTTTTATACATATATATATATGAACTGTATATATATATATATATATATAGATGAACTGTATAGGTTTATTGTAACATTGTTTAGAATGAAGGACGCTTTAACAATTGCTAACCGATAAGTGTGTGGCGTTTTATTCAATAAACCCATAATGGAACGCGTCGCAATGTTTTATAAACATTGTGAGTGTATATCATATCGATACATAGGTACTACATGCTCTCAGAAAAGTCTAAATAGAGACAGGCATATTTCATATGCTCTCTCACACACATTATATATATATATATATATATATATATATATATATATATATATATATATATATAAATATATAAATAATAAATTATATATACTTACAGACGCGAGCGTTTCAAGCTTATTGCTCTCATCATTGCAGGAAAGTAACAATTTCAAACGGTTGGGAGTCAGTCTAGAATCTGCAAACAGTCGCCATATCCACTCGGCCAATGGAAACTGTCACGTAATTAAAGGAAATTAAGATCTATATGTACCTAGGAGTGGGAAGAGACAGAAGACTAGTCGAGAGGATTCGACGAACGTATCGGAACTTTGCATTAGAGCTTTTTGATAGTCAATTTTTTAACATCCCCGAGAGTGCGCATCTTTACTTTCTTATACATATATATATATATATATATATATATATATATATATATATATATATATATATATATTTAGGCAAACGTTGTTGAATAGCACTGAGTGTTTCTGCTTTGTAATCTTTTTAAAAAAATTTTACCAACTTCCGAATGGTCAACTTCGTACCTCGATCAAACTGGTGTATGAAGTTTCCGTAGTTTTGTTGTTCCATCTTCCTTGCGAGTACTTTCGATTTGATATCCTCAAATCATCTTCAGGCGTGTTAGTGTGAAAAAAGAATATGTATTTATAGAGTGTAAAGAGAGGAAAACAGTATGTCTTTACTTTTTATTTTATTCATTTATTCTATTTATTCATTTATTTTTTATTTTTATTAATTTATTTATTTATATTTATTTTTTATTTCATTTTTATTTTTTATTCATACAACTTAAAAAATATATATATATATATGTATATATATATAATGTGTGTGTGAGAGAGCATATGAAATATGCCTGTCTCTATTTGGACTTTTCTGAGAGCATGTAGTACCTATATATCGATATGATATACACTCACAAGGTTTATAAAACATTGCGACGTGTTCCATTATGGGTTTATTGAATAAAACGCCACACACTTATCGGTTAGCAATTGTTCAAGCGTCCTTCATTCTAAACAATGTTACAATACGGAAATTAAAATCACCTCGGTCTACCGAACTATTGAAATTCACTTACTGATTTTAACAGAATGGAGTGCGTCGAAAATTAGGTCACCTATGTACATAGTTTATTGAATATCTATATGGTTATCTCTCACTATATATAGAGTAGGTATATATATATATATAAGGTTAATACAACAAAAGATATAAGAGGCTATTAATATCTTTAATTAGTGAACATCCGGATAAACCTGAAGCTAAATATACTGGACAGAGCATTAATAGCACTAGATGAAGTGAAAGAATGAAATAAGGTGCGAATCAAATTTTATTAGAATTCAATGTTCGGGCAAAGTACTTTAAAGTCCTTAACTCATGAGTTTTCAAAGAAAGTTCTTCCCCTCAGAGGACCATTACCGAAATGACATTACTGCAGGTAATACAATTAAACTTTGAGAATATATAAAAAAAATATATATATAAATACATAAAAGTATATAAAACATCAAATATATCGGCCCAAAACATACTTTTTTGTTAAACCTATACAGTTCATCCAAGTCATAAAGTTTAAAACATATTTAGGAAAGATATCCAAGAGGTTGATTGAAAAATAATCCAGGTGTTGAATGGTAGTCCAAATACGAAAAAGTTATTCAGCAGGAAATCTGTTTGCTATCGATGCAGTATAATGACAGTGAAAAATGTATGCAAGGTGTATGCAAATTAATAAAACGATAGAAAAAATAAATCATATGAAAAGTTCAGAAAACTTAATTGGTGTGGAATATTATGATGCCCAAAATTCAGAGTTCTTATGAGCTGATAGGAGTAGCGCCAACCATAGCTTCCTGGTTAGATGCAAGCTCCGCTAAAGCCAATTCGAATAAATTAAAACGAACTGATGTATTCGGCCATTTTTCTTCCGGGTCCAATAAAATTACTCCAATGCCGAAAATTACATTTGAAGGTAATCAAGCTCCAGCAAGCCAAGTAGACAGCGTAACGAATCCAAAAAGCAACTCTTCTCCTCGATAAGACAGCCACACGAAAGAACAACTGGCCGAATACATCAGGTCGTTTTAATTTTATTCGAATTGGCTTTAGCAGAGCTTGCATCTGACCAAATATATATAAAGTAGGTATATATATATATATATATATATATATATATATATATATATATATATATATATATATATATATATTTTATTACCTGCAGACATCGATGTTTTATGCTTACGCAATCATCAATTGCCGGAAGTTAATTTACGACGGTCGGCGGGTGTGAACTCTGGTCACAAATCGCCACTGATTCGCAGTCTGGAAGCTAGGAGGAATTTAACTTTGTAAATGCCAAATATATATATATATATATATATATATATATATATATATATATATATATATATATATATATATATGAATATGTTTAAATATTATAGTGTTTCATACCTTCAGACGACATCGTTTCGGGCTTTCAACCTCATCAGTGCAGGAGTGGTGGTTGCAGGCGGTAGCATTGACTCGAACGCAGTATGTAGATTCAGTATAGAATCAGAAGAGTAACGCTCATGACCACACAGCCGCGAAAAATCGCCACATACAGTAAGGGAGGCGTGTGGGGTAGGCAAGCGCCTTTGTTGTCGATAGTGTTCAACCTTTGATCGGAACTTGCTTATCGCAGAAATGACAACAAACTTTTAAATCCAAACAGTGCACTACTATTAAGACTATTTAATCTTAAAAGTGCTTTTAACTATAAATATTTTTAAATATTAAAGTGTTATATACCTAAAGACGAGGCTTTATACACGCATCAGTGCAGAAGTGGTGGTTACAGGCGGTCACATGAGCTCGAGCGTTGTTCGTAGATTCAGCCTTGAATCACAAGACTAACGCCCAGGACAACACACACACACACATATATATATATATATATATATATATATATATATATATATATATATATACAGTGGTGTACTAAAAGCGAACTTTTAGGAAAGGTAAAACCTATTGTGAAGAGTATACAGCTCAATATCCAGGATAGAGCAGGTAGATATGAAGAAGAATGGAAAGGAATTAGAGAAGCAAAAGCCAAATCAAAATTCAATTCAATTGCTCAGAGCAAGGTATGTTCTGCAAAAACGCAATTTATTCAAGTTAAATTTTCCTTAAGCCAGGCTTTTCAAAGATCAAAATCTTATCATCAGAGGAAGTCGCTGGGATAGATGAGTTGGCAAAGGGCAAGATTTAAAATTTGAAAAAATAAAATAAAAGTTGTAGGGAAAGAAACACAGGGCAAAACTCTGCCCGAATGCAAGCAAATGTCCGATTGCTAAAAAGTCCGGTGTCGAAAAGTCCAGCGGAGAGAATGAGATGTAGATAGGTAGGTCGTTAAAAGGCACGAGAGGTTGTGAGAGAGGATTCAAAGTTAAATTCCAAGAAGCCACAACTTCAGGTGCGGCGAAAATAGAAAATTCAAAGGGTTAAAAGTCCAATAAGAGGTACGTGTGTGGATGCAGGCAAGGCTCAGTAAAGAGTGAGGTGGAAAATATTCGCCATTAAAAATACTTCCTGGGCTGAGATATCAAGGAAAGTGTTTTAAAATAGGGGAAAAAAGGCAGCGAAAAAGTTTTAAAGTTAGCCCGTTGAGAAAGCCGACTTTTTCTTTTTTTTTTTTACATGATTCACCCCAAACAAGGCAGGACACCACTGTAAACGTAAGGGGCTACTGAGAAAAAGGAAAAGGGGAGAAGGATTAGTGGTTCAGCTTAAATTGGGATCTGAGCAGCGAGATGTCTGTTTACATTAGTTTTAAATTTCTGCATGTCAGTACTGTCGGGGAAACAGGGGGCAGGGAGGGAGTTCCAGAGGCCAGCAACACGAGGAAAGAAGCTATTTGAGTAGAATGCTCTCCGGCAATAAAGAAAGGCAGACACTCATATGCGACCAGTAGGCAGGGAGGGAACGAGTAAGGGGTGTGGAGGAGGAGAGAGGAACGGGTGCGAAGGAGGAGAAAGGGAACGGGTGCGGTGAATGAGTGCGGTTAAAACTAAGAGTGTGATTGTGGGGGTAAGTCTCAAAGTTGAAATTGGACGTTAGCGCGAATTAGGGTTCAACTAGAAAAAATAAAAAATGGAGTGGGGGTAAGTCAACGAGTGCTGGGAGGGAGAGTTAAAATACCAGAATGTGTCTATGAAGTTCGGGGTTTAGTTGTTTAATCAATGACCTTACTTATAAACAATGAGGCAAACATATATTTGAAGGGTAGAGCTAGAAAAATAAATAGTAAGAATAAAAATTAAAAATTGAAAGATTAAAAAAGTAAGAATAAATATAGAATTAAAAATAGAAATAAGAAAATAAAAAATAAAATAAAAAATTAAAAAAGAGATAATAAAATTAGTCTTAGGCTCGCAAGGAAAATTATGGATTGACCGATAAAAAAAAAATAATAATATAAATGAGGGAAAAGTCGATAAAATTGGAGCTCGAGAGTGAGTATTAAAATAAGGAAAAGGTAAATTAGACCTCGAGAGGATATCCGGAATGGGAATCCCCAAGGTGGTTAAAGATATGGGTTGAAATAAAATATGCTGTTACGGGACGCTAGTGCTTTATGGATGTGGGAAAATTAAACTTTGAAACAAAATTTTTTTCAAAAAAAGGTATATGGAGGTTGATTAAGAAAATTATTAAATAGGTTAATGATGGCAGAAAGAAGTAAGAGACATATAAGGTTAAAGTAGTGACAATAGATTAAACCAGAGTGAGAATGGAGATCGCAGTTAAAAGTAAATATTATGGGGGTTAAAAGATGTAGAGTGAGGGCGGGTTGGGGGTTGAGCATGGTCTGAGAGAAGTGAGCGAAGGGCGAGGTAAACTAGGGGGGAATAATCGAGGCTATTAAAAGAGTGAGAAGAATTATTTAGAAGTAATAACAGAAGGGGAAAAATAATTAGAGTGCACAGAGAAAACGGTAAGGAGTTCGATATCGAAGTGTGCAAAGGGGATTAAGAGTAGATAAGGCGAACCATCAAGTAAATAAAAGGGCTAGGGTATAATGTGAATATGGTGGGTTAGTTATCAGGTTGAGAGGGAAGTAAAGAAGTTTGGAAGTGTTGATGAGAAGCGGACGAGTGCATTAAAAGAAGTTAAAGAGGAAGGAAATGGAAGTCATATAAAAGTTATACGGTTAAGGAGGTTAAGTAGAATTATTTAGGGGGTAGTCGGAGAGAGGTATTAAAGCTAAGGGAATTGTGAAGCTAACGGAGTTTATGGGTAATTTTTTAAGTTAAGAGAAGGCTAAAGGGATGAGGGAGATATATGCAGATATTATAGCACAACAGGAATTAGAACTATCGGAAAAGAAATTCGAGATGTAGGGAGGGAAGATCCGAGATTATGGGATGGTATTTAATCAAATGGGGGAGGGGTGTCTGGGGGATTACTATGGTTGCTATACTTGAATTTACGTTTATGCCTGCAACTGGAGATAAGTTCATTCTTAGAATTAATAATATTTTTAGATTTAGTAGCAGTAGGTATCATAAAGGTTTCCAAAGTACAAAGTTGGCAGTGGGATGCACCCGGGGTATATGATTTTTTAAGTATTGACCAGTGAAGTGAATAGGGAGTATTTTTAAGATTGAGGTTTCTAATTAGATTGGAAAGTGAAGTGCCAGTGCTATTATCGTTGCTATTTTTAAAGGAATAGCTATGGTTAGAGATCTGGGTCTTAATGGGGAAAGAGGACGCCCCAATATATGTGTGTATCTTGAAGGGTGGTGCTATAGTTGCATTGAGATTGCTAGTGGTATTAGATGAGATTTGGGTTTACAGATTCAAATTATGCGAGGGAGGTTAGTTGAAGAAGTAGGGCGGAGCGGATATGGGGGAAATGTGAGTAAGCCCATAGGCACTATCTATTATTGGGGGTGCTTGGTTAGAGGTATGGCTGTATATGTGGGAGTCTTGAGGAGAAGCGGATTGGGGTTGTGGGGAGATGCGGAATTCGGGTGGAGTATGGGAACTGTGATTGCTCACAACATTGGTGGAGCGGGGGAATTGTTTCACAGTACAAGCGTATATTACGTCCTTCTGTACACAATTGTTGTTTAAGGGACACTCTCTAGGTTTACGGCAGTTACAAGTGGTGAGGGGTGCGGTGGGTGGTTGTTGTTGGATATGTTTGATTTTCGTATTGTTAGAGGTTATGATAGTTTGTTCAATATTGGGCATAGTAGAGTAAGATATTTTAATAGAATTTTTGTTAAGAATAGTGCTATATCTGTGGAAGCGTGGCTTAAGGAACATTTAACTTGAATAAATTGCCTTTTTGTGGAATATACCTTGCTCTGAGCAATTGAATTGAATTTTGATTTGGCTTTTGCTTCTCTAATTCCTTTCCATTCTTCATATATATATATATATATATATATATA
The DNA here is from genome assembly GCA_963556195.1 of Sepiola atlantica. NCBI lineage: Eukaryota > Metazoa > Mollusca > Cephalopoda > Sepiida > Sepiolidae > Sepiola > Sepiola atlantica. The sequence goes on along the minus strand of OY744536.1, from coordinate 95,580,366 downwards.
TATATATATATATATATATGTATATATATCTATATATATATCGATGACTGTAGGTAAAACTAATTAATATCTACTTTAAAAATATAATTATAGCCCCCTTTATAAGGATTGCTGCACTCTGAGAGAATTTATAAACGAGCAGTAATACTATGGCTTAAAAGTGGCGATTTGTAAAAACCGGGTTAACTATTTTTTCACTTTGTAGTAGCATGTTTTCTATCATAAGTTGCTTCGTGCCTTGTCTAGAGCGATTACTATAAAAAATCACCTAGCCACAACCACAGAAACGTACACTCATTTGGATCTCTCTGTCTAAAAAAACAAAACAAATGGAACTTACACGAACAAAGTTTTATTCCTAGAACATCCTATTAGTGGAAAAATATACCACGAAACTTTTTTTCCGAACTGACTAAAAGATGCAGCTCTTCAAGTCTAATGAAAACAAATATAAGTTGAATAAGTAATGCACTGCCCTTTCCAACTATTGTCTGCAATCCTCTTGCGGTGGCGAACGTCATCTACCGGACAGCTTCTTCAAAATGTATCCTTTATTAACTTTATTCATTGATGAGCGACGACCCATGAGTAGATTAAATAATTTTATGATAAAAAGAGCTTTAGCAGTTTCTGACTTTCTGAAACTGTTATCTTTTCAGCCATTTAAAAAAATGTTTTATTAACACCAACTGCAAGTTATACTATAAACAATTGCTTCTGAATATTACATTATGGCAGAGAACGACTCTAAAAGTCCAAGGTAAGTTTTACAATAAAAACATAAAAATACCTTTGTTTGTGTATAAATAACAAGTATAAACCAAAAAACTTTAATAGAGTATTGTAATTCAACAGAAAAAAAACGTCGGGGAGAGGTCTTACAAAGTCAACTTAACTATGACAGACGTCATGTTTGACATAGATTTGAATTGTTGCCAAATAATGATGAAAGACGACATATATTTATTTAACTTTCTCTTCATGAGTACCTAAAAGAGTAGGGGTTATAAGATATTCTGGTCAGTATATTCTGCAACTAATATCCCGGCTGTTCACTTGGTATGAGGATATTTTTTTTGTTAACATAGTTCACCCCAGACAAGGCAGACCACCACTGTAGACGTAAGAGGCTACTGAGAAAAAGGGTGAGTGTTTTTTAGGGGGGGGTCAACCTAAATTGGGAGCTGTGCAGCGAGATGTCTGTTTACATTAGTTTTAAATTTCTGCATGTCAGTACCGTCAGGAAAACAAGGGGCAGGGGGGGAGTTCCAAAGTCCAGTAGCACAAGGAAAGAAGCTTTTGGAGTAGAAAGCTCTTCGGCATCTGGGGACTTCCACAGTGAATGGATGGGATTTGGCAGATTGTCGGGTTGGTCTAGTGAATTGGCGTCGTGGGGGTACCAGAGCAGCAAGTTCATCAGAGAAGTACTTGTAAAACAGCCACAAGGAAGCAACATTTCGGCGGTTGGATAGGGGCTGGATCTTGGTGGATAGTGAGGGACCTATTAAGTTGGCGACTCTTATTTTGCAATTTGTCTAAGAGGGAGAGACTAGTGGATGATGCACCAGCCCATATGTGGCAACAATACTCCATGCATGGGCGGATGGTGGCTTTTTAGATATATAGGATAATGCCAGGTGTGAGAAGTTTACTAGCACGGTAGCGGGATCCCACCTTATTTGCAGCAGTCCTAGCAATGTCTTCCATTGCATTACATTTTAAGATTTGACGTGTACGTGTTTTTCTGTCAGTCAACTTACCGACTTATGACTACGAATGCCAATATCGCAACGCAGTTGAATATGTGTACAAGTAACCATCTTCAGGTCCGAAGAAGGCATTTTCAACATTAGATTAAAATGTTAAAATCATTAGAAGAATTACAAGTAACATGCTAGTTCATTAATTCGATGGGTTTACCTGCGGCTATTTGCAGCTTCCTTGCTCGAGCGTCTACTCTGTGCTTGTTATGAATTAAGAAGGATTAATAAAATTCCCATTAGCATTGAAGTTAGCCTTTAATTTCAGTAAAATTCGATTAAACCGTTCGTAAGGAATATGAATATAACAGGCCTTAATTATTTACTTATTAATATTACTAGCAATACTATGATCCTCCCTATCGCATATTTTTGCTTGTATTTTTCATGTAAGTGTTCAGTTACTAATGGACAAGTGACTGTCGCATTTTTCGGTTGACTTACGCTACTTCAGAATAGAAGGTAATACCGGGATGAATTGTCTCATGACAAGATAACATATACTACACTATCCTCCTTAAAAGGTACTCCTACGCTACAAACTTTCTAGAGGAGAAAGTAATGCCTGGGAAGATTTTGTCATGGCAACTGAACAAATGCTACAATAATACATTTAATTAAGTATTGAAATATAATATATATATATATATATATGGTAAGCTATGAAAATATATTTATGGCAACTGAGCTACACAGAGGCTCCCGCGTTTCATCCCCGGGGATCCTTAGCCTGAAGATTCCCCCCGAGGATCAAATGCGGGAGCCTCTGTGTAGCTTAATTGCCATAAATATATGTTTATAGCTTACTACCTAGCTCTACTTACGTATCGAGCACTGTTGAAAGAGAGAGATAGAGAGAGAGAGAGAGAGTGAGAGGGAAGAGAGAGAATAGGAAAATAAAGATATACTGTATACCTTTAAATTTGAAACGATCATGAAAGTATTGATGCTCGATATACTAGATAGAGCAATTATATAGACAATTAAAATATAAGAATAACAATTGCAAAAAAATACAAAGTCTATTACGTTCAGTTGTTCAAGACAAGAGATTTATTTCCTTTCCTAAAACCATAGCTTTTCAAAGAATAAAGTTATTATCATATAAGGAAACAGTTGTATTGTTCATCATTAAACTTACTATCTCATCAACGCTAATCTTGAAGTAACTTAACGACTTGGTGAATCGTAACGTATAGAACATATAGATGAAACGTGTGTTGTGCAGCGTTTATGTCTTGTTTCCTGTGACGTATATTCACGTTTCCAATTATTAATCAAATGTGTTGCATATTGTATTCGAGACAGACGAAAATGTATACATCGATTGCTTATGTTTCAGACAAAACTTGTAGGATCCTTTTAACTTCCAGAAAATTCCCTACTCCTGACGCAATCTACTTGTACAAAAGATCGAGTACTGTTGTCATACACAGGGAGGGGTTCCGATTACGAGAGTTCTGCCTTGAGAGACAGCAGAATCAACTTCGAAACCTAATGGACATTATATCTTCTTGTCCATTGTGAATTCTTTTCACAGAATATACGTGTTTCGCTTTTCTGTTCATAGGACAATACATGAAGCCACTTGATGTAAATAGTTTATAAAATACTACTTGAAGTAAAAAATCAAGTGAACAATAAGTGTTAGATGGATAGATTCCGACCCAGAAAACAGCAATTATTCCCCCTTTTGTCAGAACCATTGCTCATAGAATGTTAGAACTAAAATACAAAATAAAACAAGCGTGAGTTACGATGCTACCGAAAGTAACCCCAAAGTCAACGTTTTACTGTCTATCTATTATTTTGATGAAGTATGTTGCATATTGCATTCGTAATAGACGAAAATGTATAAATTTATAGCTATGGTAAAAATAATAGTAGGATCTTTTAAACCTACAGTAAGTGCCTGGCTCCTGACGCAATCTTCTACTTGTACAACAACCACGTACGTCCGAGGATAGAGTACTGTTACGACATATAGGGGAGTGGTTCAGCTTACGAGGTTCCTGTCTAAAGAGATGACAGAATCGACTTCGTAATTTAATGGACAGTATCCCTACTTTTCCATGATGAATTCTTTTCACAGAAGAGATGTTTCTCGTTATTTTTTTGTAAATGGAAATCACTTTAAACTAGGCATTAAGTTGCTTGATGCAAGGAGCTGACAATACGACTTCAAGGTTAGAAACTTGCATACGATTAGTGTTAGAGAGATAGATTTTTACCCAGGAAACAGTAATTCTTCTCGCTTTGTCAGAAACATCGCTCATTGCTCATGGAATGTGAGGACTAAAGAATAAACTAAGGGAAGCAAGAGTTACAAGGCTACCGAAAGTAAATTCAAGGTCCACCTTCTACATTTCTTTCTTTATTATATCGTTATTTGCATGGTAGTTGCTTTACTAGACGCTCCTCTCTGATTCCACCATGTAAAACATTAACAGCAAAATCTCGTTTAACGTGAAACAGTTTAAAGAATTTTCTCTTTTTCAAAGAGCCCCATAAACTAAATGGAATTTATTTCCAAGAACGGTGCTTGTATAATAAAAAGCCGAAAAAAAAGTTTTTTTTTGTCTTTTAGTGTTGGAGAGGTAAATAAGGGGCAGGTAACTCTTCACAACAGCTCTAGCTTTCGAACAATATTTGTCTAACCCTAACCCTAAACCTAAACCTAAACCTAAACCTAAACCTAAACCCTAACCCTAAACCCTAAACCCTAAACCCTAAACCCTAAGCATAACCCTAACCCTAAACCCTAACCCTTTTATGTCTAATCGACGTTCTCCTTGCACAGTAGCCACATGTGCAACGCCAATTAAAGCCATCAGTTTTGATTACTGGAAAATCGTGTTTAAAATTCGTCGTAAGAGTTACCTGTCTATTATTTACCTCTCCAACACTAAAAGACAAACAACACCCATTTTGGCTTTTTATTATACAAGCGCCTTAAGAACTTCTCATACGAGGAATGCAATACTGCGGGCTAAAACATGGTGGTTTTTACATCCAATGTTAACAAATTCTTGTCCAGCTTCCCACTTTAATTACCAAGTATTAACAATTTAATTCATCGTTCCAATCCTCTAAATGGTATAGTTGATCGCGAACCAGATTCTTATTTACCCCTATCCTCACGTAACGTGACCTTGAGATGTCGCATTAGTATAAAATAGATAGACATCCGTTGAGCCTTTTCTGAATTCTAGCTAGTATCGTTTTGAGAATGTAAATGTGTTTATTTACGACGAGCGTAAGCAGATTATTACAAACGCTATGCACATAGCATATATCAGCTAAGCTGTACACGTATCGATTATTGAAAGCTATTTTGTTTATTTGATGCACGTCTTTATCTGCATTAACGAGTTGTAAACAACGTTTAACGAAATAAACATATGCAGATTGCTGTAATTAAATTCATTGTTTCTAATACTCTTAAATATTTGTTCATCGGCAACAGAAAATTTTAATTCTCCTTATCTTTGAGAGTCCGTTGAACCTTGATAATCGGTTACCTGTAAGTAGAAAAATAATTATTTGTTATAAATAAAAGAATAATGGTAAAATTGATACTGAGAGGCCAGAGTGTCCAAAGAATGTTGTTGGGTGGAGTAGTTTTTCGTTTAAGGACAATTGGAGTTTCGGTTAGCGGTTTGTGGGTTTACGTGTGTAAGTGTTGTGAAGTAGTCCAATAGTAAAAAGAAGAAGTCAAGTCGAGGTTGGGTTAAGATAACAAGTGTATTAACATAAAAGGTACAAAGGTAAGGAAACTGACTGGTACTCGGCTTGACAGTTACAATACTGTCCTTTTTCTGGCTGGTGATTGTCTACTTGCACTATTTATAATGAGAACCGGTGTAGTTTCTCTTCTGTTAGAACGGTCGGTGTAACAATAAGCATGATATATTTTCATGTATATTAGCGTGTATGTTTTGTCTGTGAGAGAATGTATTAATTAGCTTGTGTATATGCGTTCGGTCAACGGTGTGTGTGAGTGTGTGCCCTTCAGTTGGCGTACACAATTTAGTTAATGTATCTCGTCATATGTGTGCACTGCTCGATGTGTTTGAGGTTTTATAGTACGTTAGAAATTACAACACTGAATATTAATTGCACTGTGGGCGACAAAAACTGCTGATATGAGCTTTTGTTTAATTGAGAGTCGGTACGCAATAAAAAATACTATTCTGTTCCGAAATCTAAATGAAAAACTTCAGTTACGTCGCTTATGTTGTAACAACTATCACGCTTTCTTTTTTCATAAAACATATGCACTTCGTCACACTTACGCAAATCTCAGATCACGCATTTGACCTTTTCTTTTTTCTTGTCTCCAATGAACATTTCATTTCCTTAAGCAGATTAACGTAACATCTTATTGTTCTAATAATTATTATTTCTTCTTCTTATTGCCATTAAAGTTCAATTCCAAAACACAAAGAAAACATTTCAAAACCATCAGTCTATCATTCCGAACCAAATCAGACACTGTGTCATAACTTGTTCGTTTTTTGAAGTTGTTTTCGCATTTACCAAAAATAATAATAAAACTGGCTCTACCGCATAAAAAATTATCTATTGACGTCATATAAATGTTATGTCTTTATTTGTTTAAACTTTCGTAAATGTTAATATTCATTTACATATTATTAGTCTTTATAACGAGAGTAGAAGTATTAACACAACAACCAGTGACAAATTCGATACACGTATTTACAATTAAGATCATAATATACATAACATAACTTTCTATTACAGCAACGTTAACAGTAACAACTTCCATTGTAAAGACGTTTTATCAATCATCATCGTCATCAATCAGCATCATCAACCTCTGCAGTTGTCTCCGACCAGCCAAATTTCTACAGCAGCTTACACACAAGCAACAGCTCTCAGAGAAAAAAAGGAAACTTCGGCCAGGATAACCATCACAACTATCCGACTGTTATGATTAATAATATTTCTTTTAAACTCACTAAACCATGAACTCTTTCCTTAACGGGCATCTATTTATTTATTGGAAATCAATGCAACCTTTATATTTTACTACAGAAATTAGTTTGTTTGTCTTTCTTTGTCATTGTAGTGTGTTTGTCTGCCTGTTTTTCTATCCTAACTTCTAGTTTATTGTGAAAACAGTAAAATTATTGTACATTTAAAATGTAATAAAGTTTAAAAAAATATTTAACGGTTTTCAAGTGGGTTTAATAAGGACTCTTTTATATAACGTATTGTTTAGGTTTTAAGGCATCCGGTGGTTAACGTAAACATCCGGAATGTACCGACTTCCTGATCTAAGAAAGCACCATTTTCAACTAACCAATTAATATGATAGCAGGTCTACTCGATCACTATTTAACAATGTTAGATACTAACCCGACTTCATATATTCGATTATTAACATGTAACACTCTGATATTCGCATCTCGTTACTTTTCAAACAACACGTAGATATACACAAATCATTACGATATTGTAACACTATGACGTTGAATTATATTCTTTTTTTCAAATTATTTCTTTCAATAACTTCTAACATTATCGATTATCGATTGTCTGCCTCGATAATGCGTGCTTTTACCTAATTGTCTATACTTGTACTTCGAAAACTGTATACTTTAAAGTTTGGCAGAAGTTCCAGTCGTCAAAATGTATGGAGTGCGGATTATACACTGGCGCCAAACCCATAAACAAACAGACGTATCATCCTCGATTTTTTTTATTGTCTTCTTTTCTCAATCCCTCCTCGTTTTTATGTGTAAATGTTCCTATTTTTCTCACTCAATAAACCTTCTCTATCTAGATATCTACCTCGTTATTATCTATAAAGATTAGTATTTTAATAGTAATCCTATAAAAAATTAATAAGTAATTAAAATCATTAAAAAATATTTTTTTTAAATTCAGTCATAGTTTAAGTTCCTTTTTTTACATTTGCTGCGGATATTAATATTTACTGCGTTATAAGCAATATTGACATTCACACGTTTCTCGAGATTTAAACACCTACCATTTGATAAAGAGGTCTTCCTCGAAATATATTATGGAACTTGTTCACACGGACTACATCAGTGTTTAAGTCTTGCCTAATCAAATAAGATTTGATATAAAGAAAACAGTGACCATTTTTGTTTATTTGTTTTATTTTACATTTTCAAAAAACAGAACATTCCTGCGAGATGTATATTTACGGCATGTTTCTTTTGAAGTGAGCCAAAAAATATTATTATATCAATACTTCAAGATAATCAGAATAAATCCACAAAGAAGAATAGTTCTCAAATTGAAGAGTCTTATAATAAACGTACACCACACAGTGAGTCATTGTTGTCAGAAAAATATATTGTCATAATTCATATATTCATAAATATATATATATATATATATATTTATAAAATACAGACATTCAATGTAACATCAGTACCGTCGGTTTCAAAGCGGGAGGTTGATCCCGATTATCGTCAGCTGATAAACATATTCAGGAATAAACACATTTCTGTATTTTATAAATAAATATTTACGCTCTTAATCCTTCGAAATCTCGGATTTCTTAATTAATCAAGCACTCTGCTGGATTTTTCCTGCCCTACCACACAGTATTTATTTATATATATATATATATATATATATATATATATATATATATATATATATATATATATGTTCTTTGATTTTCTGTTATACGTGTTGCTAAAGGCGCTGATGAAGACGCGTTTTAGATAGCTTTATTAATTTATAAAACAAAATAAAGTATTTCCAAAATGTTTTGGAAACGATCGTACGCCATACTAGATTGTATGTTCTAGATCTTAGAACGATGGTTAATCCTTTTGTATGTATATATATATATATATATATATATATACATATATATATATACTAATTCCACCCATCTCTCTCTTTTCTTAATTCTTAATATGTTTCTCTCCATATTTACTCATGCTGTCTAATAATACCGCTCTACATCTTCTGAAATTTGTCAAATGTTTTCGGCACATTTTAATCACACACACATCGTTGAGCGCAAGACGAAGCCAGACGTTGCCTTCTCGACCTTAGCAACCCTTACTGCCGCATCTGATGATCGCATTGTCCTTTCTGACAACTGAAAATGTCCTTTTGTGTTGGTAATAACGCGGCTTTAGTCATGGTTCATCGGCCCTTAATTGCCAATCAGTATTGTGCAAAACAGACATCACAACTCTGAATGAAAGTTAATTAAACGAAATAGAATAACACATCTGCCAACTCTACTGGCGAGGAGCATTGTCGTCTGGCGACTTTACCAACAGCAAACTATCCACAAATTAATAACGCTGATACTGAGGTTATACCAAATCCTTAAATCCATTCCCAACCAATCTTGTGTTGTGTTATTAAGAATCGAATTATAAATATACAGGGTCCGACGTAAGTGACTATGTCATTTTATTGCGACATAATTTGAGTAGCATGGAAAAAAGTTATCCACTCTAAAATAGAAACTAACAAATGGCTACACTTTCATTAAATTCATAAACGCATCACATATACTTAATGCTAACGTCTCTGTTCTGTTAGAAGAAAAAGAATAAATAACATTATTTTCACGTTATAGAAACACCACGTATCTTCAAATGGTAACTTCTATGTCTTTCTTAAAATCAGTCATATAGAAAAAGCCTTGAAATAAAAAATGAAACCTAGATTAATATATAAACATATTTCGGTTATTGTTATTTGCATGTTATTAATGTGTGTATATATATATATATATATATATATATATATATATATATATATATATATATATTTATGTATTACTATTTACTGTATCCACATAACATATTTAAGGAGATATAATTTTTCATGTAACAATTTTCAGTATTTTCTTCAACAGTGCTCGATACGTAAGTAAAGCTAGGTAGTAAGTTATAAAAATATATTTATGGCAATTAAGCTACGCAGAGGCTCCCGCGTCTCATCCCCGGGGGAATCTTCAGGCTAAAATGCCATTTTAGCCTGAAGGTTCGTACTATATATATGTATATATATATGTATATATATATGTATATATATATGTATATGTATATGATTTGCTATAGATGTTCATATTTTATTTAAAATTCAGCTTCTTCAGACCATTAAAAGTTAACTGTTTAGGTTTAATAAATGCCGAAGAAACTGGATTTCTAGTAAAGTCGCAGCTGTAAAAAGTATGCATATATGTAGCCAATAATTGATCACACATTAATCATAAATTATATAAATTATATTACATTCAGTAACTTATTGTAAATTGTTTTACAAATTATATCATAATATATGTAATTTCAATTAAATTTTTATTAATCCTATTTCTATCATTCTAATCTCAATTATTTGAAACCTAAAAGAAGTAAAATAATGAGTCTGCTATCTAATATATATATATATATATATATATATATATATATATATATATATATATATATATATACACGGCTTTTTAAAATGGAATAATTGACGATAGTCTTATAATATTTTCGTGAAGTGCAATTGACTACAATAAAATGCAATTACACGCTGCTCTTCATAAACCAAAGTTAACGCATTTGTAATGATGTTATATCGTGTAAAACGTCCATAAGAAAAATAACCATGAAGCAGGTAACCCTCACGCGTAATCTCCCCGTAATACGATGAGGGAATTCCAATATATATATATATATATATATATATATATATATATATATATATATATATATATATATATATATATATATATATACATTGAGAGAGAAGGAGAGATTTATAATAGAATAGTAAATTTTCTACATGTTACACTGAATTTTAATGAAAACTTATAGTTCATGAAAAATGCTTCATTCTGAAATATATATGTAACAATATCGAAACTCTATAGTAAATACCATGATATTCCATGATAACAAAAGTGTTATAGTAAAGTACTAAAAAAGTGTTCAGGAAACAATAACGATAGTGTTATATTATTATTAGTAGTAGTATTAATAATAATAATAATAATAATAATAATAATAATAATAATAATAATAATAATAATAATAATAATAATAATAATAATAAAACCAACCCGTATAAGCTACAAAGGGTAACCAGTCACACGGAATTTACCACAGGGAGAAAACAAATCCACACGAGGAACAACACAACACGAACCAAGGAGCAGAAACTGCAAGAAACATCACTTCATAATCTCCCCCTTCCCAATAAATTACACCGGCCTCAACTATCACCACACAAAAATGAACCAAGAAACAGAAATTACAAGAAACACCATAAGCTTCTCCCTTCTCTTCCCACCCGATCTTAAAAAATAATGAATTAAAAAAAATTAATTTAAAATTTAAAAAATTTAAAAAATAAAAAAATAAAAAAATAATAATAATAAAAAATGGTGCTGCCTAAGCTGACACCAGAAAATTATTATTACTTGTAGAGGGTAAAAGATGATGAGAAGACCGAGGATGGACAACACAAACCAGACCTCCACTGGAAAAGTGAGGAGAATGCTGGGACTTATTGCCACCTTAATCCCAGAGAAGACCAATTGTCCTTACCAGCGAAAAATCAATGGTAAGAAGTTGTTGCGATACCGCATCGTTATCGAAAAGAGGTGAAGAATACTGGAAATCTAGGGAGGCTTGTTGTCACTCAGACTCCAGGAAATACCACTGGTTGTTATCGGTGAGCTATCACTGACGATGATCTGTGTGAGAACTCCTAGTGAGTACAAATAATAATAATAATAATAATAATAATAATAATAATAATAATAATAATAATAATAATAATAATAACAACTATAGATATAATACGTACGTCTTTGCCTTTATGTAAGAAAGCTCGTCTTTACATCTTCATTCTTTTAGTTATTTTGTTTCCTTTTCTTGTCGGCTTTCTCCTTCGAAATCGTTTTCGAGTTGATTCATAAAACACTTACCGCGCCCTTCTATTTCCGTACGTAATCTTCTCGGGGCAACAGCTTTCCGTTTTTTGTCTTCTTCCGTGGCAAACATCTAAATTGTCAGAAGAGCACTTAGCTGATGAACGCCACCTGTCAGATGCTTACCATTGCCTTCAAACCGCGCAGAGTGTGCCTAATAAATGCCCCCGACACCCGGCAGCCTACGATTTTCATAAATTTGATCGGGGCTGCACAAAAGATGGAATCAATGGAAAAGCACTTCCGTCAAGTTTGAAAGGAATGCCCCGGCAAAATAGCGTTTGTGAAAGTCGACTATTAATATGTTTTGCCGACACATTGAACTGTTTTATTGAGAGCGCCATATGGTAGAAATAAAGAAAGGGCCACAACAACTTTATGAAAATTCATTTAAAAAATGTATATTGGTATATATATGTAGTTACACACTTACAGCTGGTTTGCCGTATCACGGTTCTCCCATGTGGTTTAACATCGTCAGTGTTTGCAGAGAGGTTCAAAACATAATAATTACATTTTCCTATTTCTCTCTCTCTCTCTCTCTCTCTCTCTCTCTATATATATATATATATATATATATATATATATATATATATATGAAGTAAATTTTCGCGTACAACAGAATTGTAAGATACATTTCAGAGGAAACATTTTTAATCAATGAAACGGGTGGGTGGGGTAAAAAGAAAATTGCTAAAATTTTCCTTAAGGTCTTATCGTCTGACTCTCTAAGAGGAACCGTCAGAATGATAGATTAAAACTAAGAAAATCATATATATATATATATATATATATATATATATATATATATATATATATAATTATCTCTTAACTGACGATTCCGTAAGTATGAAACCTATACATATGTAGATAGACAAATATTTATAATATATATATATATATATATATATATATATATATATATATATATATATATATATATATATATTCCAAGTAAGCTACATATTGGCGTCAATGTTACATTTCCGCAGTAAATCATTATGTTAAATGCACGGATTTTTGTTCGCTTATGCAGTTATATATAAGTAGTGTTTCCTCAATCAAACATACATTGTTATTTCTCCCTCTTAGCTTATTATTTCCATTGCTTTTTGTTAGGTATGTGCCATACTGTTTTTTCATACTCTTACAACTACTAAACTCTACTCACGTATTCACCACCATTGAAGGAAATACTGAAAATATATTCACGATATATTATATACGCATATAATCTTGTTTGTGTATGTGACCGACCAAATATATATATATATATATATATATATATATATATATATATATATATATATATATATATATGGGAAGAGAAGGATGAAAGTAATCCGACGTGATGGGAAAATGAAAAAGGAAAACCAAAAAATGGATGTTTTTTATGTGTACATCAACGTTTCGTCTTTATTTATAAGACTTCATCAGGATGATAAAATAGAGAAAAAAATGTCATGCAAGCACAGATACATGTAGGGTAGACATATTTTCCATCTTCCATCTTTTCCCCACTCATTCTTTTCTACATTCATTTCTATTTCTCCAACAAATACGGACGTCCACCCAGTAGTTGGCTACTATTTCATTCTATATTTCCCAATATGTCTACCCTACATGTATCTGTGCTTGCATGACATTTTTCTCTCTATTTTATCATCCTGATGAAGTCTTATAAATAAAGACGAAACGTTGATGTACACATAAAAAACATCCATTTTTTGGTTTTTTCTTTTTCATTTTCCCATATATATATATATATATATATATATATATATATATATATATATATATATATATATATATATATATATATATATTAAATTGTGTGTATTTAAGCAGCATTTTCTCATTAATACAAACATTGTTAAAACTAACAGAATTTGTCTGTTTAATTATACAGATTTTATTTTTTCAATTTTTCGAATGTTTTTATGTATTAAAATAAAAAAATAAATAAATGTTCTATAGGTTTCACAGGTTTCACGAACGTCTTCGATTCTTCTTCAAATTATTCTCAGGTGTCAAAAGCAAATGCACAAGAAAGCTGGAGAAAGAAGATGATTTTTAAAAGACTGTGGAGTAACGCGCATAGAATGTTTTTCGCATTGTTCCGGGAAGTCGTTAGCGATCTTATATTCAGCAACGCTGGATGGCATCACAGAACAAACTCGCATTACGTTAAGTATTTTAAAATGTTACCACTGGTTTCATATGTGATGTTGTTAATTTAAGATTGTTGTGTTTTTATTTGATTGCTTCGAGTATTTTTTTATTAAAAAAAAATTGGTTTCTGAATGTATAATTTTTGTGTTATTAACAAGAATTTGTCTTAAAAATCTGAATGTTTGCCGAATTTAAAATCGCCAACGACTTCCCGGAGCAATGCGAAGACCGTTATATGCGCGTATCTCTGCTGTCTTTTAAAATTCTCTTCTTTCTCCAGCTTTTTGGTTCATTTGCTTTTGACACCTGAAGATGATTCGACGAAGAATCGAAAACGTTCTTGAAACCTATGAAACCTATGGAACATTTATCATTTATGTTGATTTTAATACAAAAAAGTGAAAAAGTAAAAAAGGGTTAATTAAACGGACGAATTCTGTTATTTTTAACAATGTTTGCATAAATATATATATATATATATATATATATATATATATATGCATGTTTTAGTATACCTTTTATTTGTACAAACATTCGTATTTGTACATTTATATATATATATATATATATATATATATATATATATATATATATATATATATACATACATATAATTTCCTATGGCTGTGAGGATAGAGTGGAGATCGTGCAGGTCCAGCGGTGGTTCTTCGAACCAGGTTCGCGCGTCATGACCGTCTAAAATTATAATTCCCTATACTGAAGAGATCAAAAACTTCGAAACGACGTCGTCTGTAGGTAAAATATAATTTAATATTTATTATAATTATATATATATATATATATATATATATATATATATATATATATATATATTTTAGAGGAAGCATTATTATAATTGTTATAATTACCTTAAGGCTTTATCGTCTGACCTTCTGAGAGGAAACGTCAGAATCGTTTCCTCCAACTTAAATAAGTTTTTTCCCCCTCATATCTAATTCGACTTTTAGTTTTTAATTTACCATTCTGACGTTTCCTCTCAGAGGGTCAGACGATAAGGCCGTAAGGTAATTTTAACAATTTTCCTTTTTTCCACTCGAGAGGATATCCGGAATGGGAATCTCCAAGGTGGAAAAAATTATGGGTAGAAGTAAATAAGCAGTTACGGGATGCTAGTTCAAATAGATATGGGAAAATATAAACTTTGAAATTTTATTCAAAAAAGTTATATGGAGGTTAATTAAGAAAATTGTTAAATAGGTTAGTGAAGGCCGGAAGAAGTAAGAGATATACAAGGTTAAAGAAGTGACAAAGGATTAAGCCAGAGGGAGAGTGGAGATCGCAGTTAAAAGTAAATACTATGGGGGTTAAAAGATGTAGAGCGAGGGCGGGTTGGGGGTTGAGTAGTTTGAGAGAGATGTGCGAAGGGCGAGGTAAAACAAGGGGGGAATAATCGAGGATATTAAAAGAGTGAGAAGAATTATTTAGAAGTAAAAACAGGAGGGGAAGAATAATTAGAGTGCACAGTGGAAACAGTAAGGAGTTCGATATCGAGGTGTGCAAAGGGGATATGGAGTAGATAAGGCTAATCAACAAGTAAATAAAAGGGCTAGGATATAATATAAATAGAGTGGGTTAGTTATCACGTTGAGAGGGAAAAGAATGAAGAATGGAAGTGTTGAAGGGAAGCGGACGAATGCATTAAAAGAAGTTAAACGGGAAAGAAAATGGAAAGCCAAATAAAGTAATACAGTTAAGGAGGTTAAGTGTAAAGATTTAGGGGGTAATGGAAGAAAGGTGTTAAAACTAAGGGAAATGTGAAGCTAACGGAGTTTATGGGTAATTTTATTAAGTTAAGAGAAAATTAAAGGGATGAGGGAGATATAAGTAGAGATTATAGAACAACAGGAATTAGAACTATCAGAAAGGGGATTCGAGATGTAAGGAGGGAAAATCCGAGATGAAGGGAGGGTATTTAATCAAATGGGGGAGGGGTGTCTGGGGGATTATTATGGTTGCTATACCTGAATTTACGTTTATGCCTGCAACTGGAGATAAGTTCATTCTTAGATTTAATAATATTTTTAGATTTAGTAGCAGTAGCTATCATAAAGGTTTCCAGAGTACAAAGTTGGCAATGGGATGCTCTAGGGGTATATGATTTGGACTTTTTAAGTATTGACCAGTGAAGTGAATAGGGAGTATTTTTAAGATTGAGGTTTCTAATTATATTGGAAAGTGTTCTCGTGCCTCTAACGACCTACCTATCTACATCTTATTCTCTCCGCTGGACTCTTCGACACCGGACTTTTTGGCAATCGGACATTTGCTTACACCCTGGCACAGTTTTGCCCTGCGTTTCTTTCCCTACAACTTTTATTTCATTTTTTCAAATTTTAAATCTTGGCCATTGCCAACTTATCTATCCCAGCGACTTCCTCTGATGATAAGATTTTGATCTTTGAAAAGCCTGGCTTAAGGAAAATTTAACTTGAATAAATTGCCTTTTTGCGGAATATACCTTGCTTTGAACTTTTGAATGAATTTTGATTTGGCTTTTGCTTTCTCTAATTCCTTTCCATTCTCCTTCATATATATATATATATATATATATATATATATATATATATATATATATATATATATATAAGTATAAAGGAATACTCAATAAAGATATACTCAATAAAGAATAAAAGGGAAATACCAGTAGAGTGCTCAATTAAATTAAATTAAGAGCGTAATATTTTTATTTTTAAATACAGATTTTAATCAGACATGGACCAGTGGTTTCTGACAAGAAACGGGTTGAATTCCCGATTCACGTCGTCTTCAGCATAGTCTGAAATAGTAAATGATGGAATTTCTTCAAAAAACATCCAATTGTTATGAAACGCTGTGTACACCGAATTTTGAAATGGAGAGCCGACGAGAAACGCTTTGGACAGAAAAGCCGTTAAAAGATTCTATATTTAGAAGTAAAGCAAGAAAGAAAGAAAGAAAGAAAGAAAGAAAGGAGTGGGAAAGTAAAAAAATTAAATTTATAATAATAAAATATTACTTTTATATTTATATATATTATTTTCATATATATATATGTAGAAAAATAATTAATTAAGGTACGCAACTCCAATTAATTAAATAATCTAAAAAAAGGGGAGGTAACTATTTATCATTATATAAAATGTATATATATGTTTTTATGAATTACGATCATTTCAATTAATAATTCTCAATTCAAAGTAAAAACATAAATATAGACAAATATATAAATAAAAATATAAATATAGATAAATATATAAATACATAAATAAACAATCAATATATACATAAAAAATCAATCAATATATAATTAAAATATCAATATATAAATGAAAAATCAATATATAAATAAATCAATATATAGATAACAAATATAAATAAAAATTCTATATAAATAATAAAATATATATAAATGATAAAATATATATAAATAAAAAATCAATATATAAATAAAAAATCTCTATATAGAGAAAATATAAAAAAATAAAAAAATAAAAAAATAAAAAAATAAAAAAATAAAAAAATCAATATATAAATGAAAAATTCAATATATAAATATAATCATAATATGTAAATAAAGAATCAAAAGTCAAAATGTAAATAAAAATATAAATAAAAATATAAATATATAAAAATATAAAGATATAAAAATATAAATAAAAAAATATATAAATATAAATATATAATATATATAAAAATAATATATATAAAAATAAATAAATAAAAATAAAAATAAATGTAAATATAAAAATCGATGTAAATATAAAAATCGAAATATAAATAAATCAATATATAAATAAATAAAAATCATATAAAAAAATCATATAAAAATTCAAAAATCAAAATATAAATAAAAAATCAATATATAAAAAAATCAATATATAAAAAAATCAATATATAAAAAAATCAATATATAAAAAAATTCATATGTAAATAAGAATTCAAAATTCATATATAGATAAAAAAATACAAAATTCATATATAGATAAAAAAATGTATATATATATAGATAAAAAAATATATATAGATAAAAAAATATATAAAAAAATATATATACATATACATAAATAAAAAATCAATATATAAATATATATAAAAAGTAAATATATAACCATAAATAATCAATCAATATATATATAAATAAATAAATATATAAATAAAAAATCAAAAATAAATAAATATACACATACACATGTACACTTACACACATGCATACGCACACACTCACATACTTATATGCATATGCATACATATACATATATATATATATATATATACATTATATACACACTCACACACACACAAACACATGCATGTGTAAATAAAAAATTATCAATATATAAATATAAATAAAAAATTAAAAGATCAATATATAAATAAAAATCAATATATAAAATTCATATATAAATAATAAATAAATAAATAAATAAAGATTTGAGAAATAAAATTTAAAAATTAAAAATTAAAAAATATTAAAAAATATATAAAAATAATAATAATATATAAAAAAATATAATATATAAAAAAATAAAAAAATAAAAAAATAAAAAAATAAAAAAATAAAAATAAAAAAATAAAAAAATAAAAAAATAAAAAATAAAAAAATAAAAAAATAAAAAAATAAAAAAATAAAAAAATAATATATAAAAAAATATAATAATAAATAAAAATAATATATAAAAAAATAATATATAAAAAAAATAATATATAAAAAAATTTTTTTTATATATTATATTTTTTTATATATTATTATTATTTTTATATATTTTTTAATATTTTTTAATTTTTAATTTTTAAATTTTATTTCTCAAATCTTTATTTATTTATTTATTTATTATTTATATATGAATTTTATATATTGATTTTTATTTATATATTGATCTTTTAATTTTTTATTTATATTTATATATTGATAATTTTTTATTTACACATGCATGTGTTTGTGTGTGTGTGAGTGTGTATATAATGTATATATATATATATATATATGTATATGTATGCATATGCATATAAGTATGTGAGTGTGTGCGTATGCATGTGTGTAAGTGTACATGTGTATGTGTATATTTATTTATTTTTGATTTTTTATTTATATATTTATTTATTTATATATATATTGATTGATTATTTATGGTTATATATTTACTTTTTATATATATTTATATATTGATTTTTTATTTATGTATATGTATATATATTTTTTTATATATTTTTTTATCTATATATATTTTTTTATCTATATATATATACATTTTTTTATCTATATATGAATTTTGTATTTTTTTATCTATATATGAATTTTGAATTCTTATTTACATATGAATTTTTTTATATATTGATTTTTTTATATATTGATTTTTTTATATATTGATTTTTTTATATATTGATTTTTTATTTATATTTTGATTTTTGAATTTTTATATGATTTTTTTATATGATTTTTATTTATTTATATATTGATTTATTTATATTTCGATTTTTATATTTACATCGATTTTTATATTTACATTTATTTTTATTTTTATTTATTTATTTTTATATATATTATATATTTATATTTATATATTTTTTTATTTATATTTTTATATCTTTATATTTTTATATATTTATATTTTTATTTATATTTTTATTTACATTTTGACTTTTGATTCTTTATTTACATATTATGATTATATTTATATATTGAATTTTTCATTTATATATTGATTTTTTTATTTTTTTATTTTTTTATTTTTTTATTTTTTTATTTTTTTATATTTTCTCTATATAGAGATTTTTTATTTATATATTGATTTTTTATTTATATATATTTTATTATTTATATATATTTTATTATTTATATAGAATTTTTATTTATATTTGTTATCTATATATTGATTTATTTATATATTGATTTTTCATTTATATATTGATATTTTAATTATATATTGATTGATTTTTTATGTATATATTGATTGTTTATTTATGTATTTATATATTTATCTATATTTATATTTTTATTTATATATTTGTCTATATTTATGTTTTTACTTTGAATTGAGAATTATTAATTGAAATGATCGTAATTCATAAAAACATATATATACATTTTATATAATGATAAATAGTTACCTCCCCTTTTTTTAGATTATTTAATTAATTGGAGTTGCGTACCTTAATTAATTATTTTTCTACATATATATATATGAAAATAATATATATAAATATAAAAGTAATATTTTATTATTATAAATTTAATTTTTTTACTTTCCCACTCCTTTCTTTCTTTCTTTCTTTCTTTCTTTCTTGCTTTACTTCTAAATATAGAATC
>OY744536.1:95550175-95555175 GCA_963556195.1 Sepiola atlantica | reverse complement strand
TTAGACAATGATAAGTGTTAGACATATAGATTTCGACCCAGAAAACAGCAATCCCCTCCTTTGTCAGAAACATCGCTCATGGAATGTGGGGATAGCAAAATAAGGGAAGCGAGAGTTACGAGGCTACGAAAGTAAACCAAAGTTCCACTTTCTACTCTCCGAAGCGGTGAAGACTTGCATTAGGACGCCCCTAATATTTTTTATTTTATATATATATATATATATATATATATATATATATATATATATATATATATATATATATATATTTAATTCATTAATATATTTTCATGTACATAAAAGTGTCTATGGACACGTGTTTCTTGCTATCCATCGTCATCAGCATGGGTAACTCGATATTATAGTCTGTAGTTTGACGTCTTACAAACAGACTATAACACCTTGCCGAAATATGTATGACTTTTTATTGTCATATGTAAAGTTACGTAGTTTTTTTTGTGTTTACTGGCGATAGAAGAAGCGATGATTTAGTATTTTTCTACGTTCTAACCGATAAGGAATATTGCATTAGGCCGATCTTAATAGGACGTGCCATTATTTTTATTTCATATACATATTTTATTAATTAATTATTCAAACAGATTTTGATTATTTTGTATTATTTTTACTTTATGTTATTTTGGGGGTGCTTATATTTCAGTGTAGATCTGTCGTTACAATTGTAGTGTATTTGCTATTAAGTGTATTGGGTTAATAGAGGGGGTATCCTAATCAGTGAACAATCTGTATAATGTTTATCAAATTTAGTGGATGGGTCAATATAGGATTGCTATTATCCTTGTATATGAGACGCCTGTATGGATTCGTTTAGGATTATTTTATTTAATTAATTATATTAGCTTTTATCTAATAACGTCCATGAGCATATCGAAGGGTCAGTCTGAATCGGTTAAGTTTGAATCTTGGTCATATATGTTGTTATTTCGTTTTATTCAAGGGTATTCGTAAAATATATTTCTAGTTAGTTAACTAGTATGGTTTAATATATTAAATATAACTAAAATTAAAAGAAAAAACTAAAATTTAATATTATGAGATATCTAATAAGTTATGTTGTTTGTGATGAATATGATTATGAAGGTGCGAGTGTAGGTTATATTTGGGTTGGAAGGTTAGATGTGGGGTGATATAAAAAACATTTTTAATGTGGGAGGGAATTTGGTTGTTATATTGTATATAAAGAAGTACATTTGATAATAATTGGAATGTTCTTTTGGCGGAGGGGGTAGGTCCAATATTTTTATATGATATACAGTTCTTGAGGCTATTTGTCAGTTTTGTATTTTCGTTGTTAGTCGATTTCGCTAGTAGAAATTCTCTTCTGTATGGAACATTGTTTGGAGACCTCACTTTTAATGTTCATACAGAATATGGAACGATTATTGATTGACTGTAGGATCTTGAATTTTTCAGCAGTGAATAATTGCCACTTTTTGGAGGTAAGTCAATAAGGTATTTGTTTATCAATGACCCTCCATGTAATTACGTAGGAGACACAGTACACCTTTAACACTCCCATAGTAGTTTCTAGGGAGGTGTTATTCTTTTCCGGAATATATATATATATATATATATATATATATATATATATATATATATATATATATATATATATATATATATATAAAAATAATAAGGAGATGAAGTTTGCTTGAGGTATTGCGTGTAATGGTTATATAGAGGAGTATAAATAGGCTGTCACAAGGTAATAAATCGAAATATGTTGGCGTTGGGAAGGATGACAGAAACAAGTGTTTTTTTTTTTACTTTTAATCTTGTTTCATTAAACTTACTGTAATAGTCAATACTTCTACACAGTGATCTAATATGAGTTGCCGTGTTCTATTATATATTTCGAGGAAATACCTCCTTATCAAATCGTAGGTGTTCTACATCTCGTGAAATCCATTTCCGTTTAGTATTTATTTGACGAGATTTGAAACATTTATCATATGATAACGAGGTCTTTTTTCGAAATATATTATGTACACGGTCATACACATTATATGACTGTGTAGAAGTCTAGAATATTCAAGTAAGTTTAATGGCAATAAAATATAATAAAAAAACAAAAGACTCTTGTTTTTGTTTTTGTCATATTTCTAAACACCGACATATTTCCATTTCTTGCATTGTTACAGTCTTCTAATACTCCCCCTCTCTCTCTATCTCTCTTACCTCTCTCTCTCTCTCTCTCTCTCTATATATATATATATATATATGTATATATATATATATATATACACGCACACACACACATATATATATATACTATTTTGTTTATCATTGGACAATAATATCTTTGACGTAAGACGATCATTTCTAATAGAAACTATTCATATTAGCCTCGATCCATCAAATAGAAAACTGCCATCATTTGATATTAATATTTCTTTTTCATGAATATAACTAATATAATTTCAACACACTCACAGAAAATATAGATTTGTTCTATTGACTTGAATCTATTTAACGCAGGTGTGATCTTTCGTTATATATTGATTATATTAAAAACACATTAGACAGAAAGAAATCAAGACTGAAAAGTAATATACTATGACAGAACGTTATACGCTGTTAAAAGAGATATTTCCCTATTCAAGATCACAGGGACGTTCGATCAATGCTGATGTATTGATTGATAATATTAGAATATAGGTCTTTCTTGATTTTAAAAGGGACTTTTGAGATCATTAACAGAGGATGAAAATATATGTTTTCATAAGTAATAATGATAAGAAATGAGCACACATATTAAATATACTTCTTGATTTCAAAACAAGTTTATTGAGAGAGTTTATATATATATATATATATATATATGTATATATATATATATATATATATATATATATATTTATATATATATATATATATATATATATATATATATATATTTGAAGCAATCCAACAAAGGATATAAGCGTCAACTAATATCTTATAATTAGTGAAACATCCGGATAAAAACTAAACCTCAATATACTGGACAGAGCATTAATATTATAATATAAAATGAAGTAATACAATAAGGTGTCAATCAAATTTTATTAGAATTCAAGGTTCAAGCAAAGTATCTTAACGTCCTTACCACATGAGTTTTCAAAGATAATTCTTCTCCTCAGAGGACCTTACCGCAGTTATACTACTACAGGTAATAAAATTAATCTTTGAAAATATATAAAAATATATACAAAAATACATAAAAATATATAACATCAAATATATCAACTCCAAAACATATTTTTTGTTAAATCTATACAATCCATCCAGGTCATACAATTTGAAAAAACATAATCAGGAAAGACATCCAGAGGGTTGACTGAGAATTAATCCAGGTGATGAGTACCAGTCCAAATACGAGAAACTGAAAGAACTGACAAAGTTATCCAGTCGCGAAATGCGTCAGCAATCGATGAAGTGAAAAGTATATAATGTTTATGTTAATTATTACAACGAATTATAATATATATATATATATATATATATATATATATATACATAAACACTGTCAATATAATTGTTTTGAAACCACGCAGTATATTTCGTCTAGGTTGATTCTGTTGCAGGGGTTCGAGCCGTGCGATCGTTTGCGATTATTAACCCTGCACTGATGAGAGCGAAAGCTTGAAACACTAGCGTATGCAAGACAAAATAATTCAAAACATTTATTTTAAATTAATATTGTTATAAGCCCCTTTAATAAGATTAAATTGATCCCTGTTCGTGGAAGTTAAAATATAATGACACGTAGCTATAAGGCATATTCTGACAGCGTTCGTAGAATCTTTAGTAAGTCTTTCTAGATATGCCGCCCTTCGCATGAATTTAACTAAAATTCCATTCTTGAATGTGTTAATGCAAGGTGGGGTACTGGTTACAGCGCTTGCTTACGGAGTCTAGGTTGATTCTGTTGTAGTAGTGTTTTTGTTTGATAAGTCTTTTCTATTTTTTTATTTTCCGAATAGTCCATTTAGTGTTTCGGCAAGTTTCTGTATGTAATTTCCGTAACTTTCTTGTTCGATTTTCTTTACTTTTTTGCGAGAACTTTCAATTTGAGTTGTCAAATAATCTTCAGGCGGTGTTAGTCTTGGTTTCTTAAAAAAATATGTCTTAACTGCTTAGTTTAAAAAAAATATTATAACGGATAGTTGTAAATTACTGACGGTTATAATAAAAAAAAAAACTCACTAGTTAAGACATTTTTTTAAGAAATGAAAATTAAAACCGCCTGAAGATGATTTGACGAATCAAATCGAAAGTACTTGCGAAAAAAGAAAAAATGTGGAACAAGTAACCCACGAAACTTACATATATTAATTTGACCGAACCCCTAAATGGACCATTCGGAAATTGAAAGAAAATGTAAAATAGTCTTATTAAGCAAAAACACTCCGTTTTATTGAATAATGTTTTACTAAATTAAAATATGCTGCCTAAATACACACACCCAATCTCTCTCTCTCTCTCTCTCTCTCCCTCTCTCTCTCTCTCTCTCTCTATATATATATATATATATATATATATATATATATATATATATATATATATATAATGACAATAATAATAATCCAAGTAAAACATCCACAGGGTAGTAATCCAAAGAATTTAAACCGGGTTTTTAAAAAGTGCTCAATATCAAATAGAGCTTTTATATATGATTATTTTTTACTTACACAGACATATACAAAATCTGTGTAAATAAAAAATAATCATATATATATATATATATATATATATATATATATATAGTTTGAAAAGTCACACATTGAAGCGTTGCTGAAATAGCAATAATAAGGAGAATATTTAACAAAAACATATGTGACTGTTCAAACTACCTTATTCACGTAACCGCGTGCTACACACAACGGCATATCAACATTAATCGTCGATAACATCAAGACGAATTTCAACTTGACTGCAATAAATATGTCTCAATCTAGGAGGATTAAACGAAAAAAAAAAGGATAAACATATGCTGA
>OY744536.1:95535175-95545175 GCA_963556195.1 Sepiola atlantica | reverse complement strand
ATTCCGTTGAAACTCCAGTGTTTCTAAAAAGTGCCGAAAACAAATAGAGCTGTTCTTAAGTATAAATTCTTATTTATACACACATTATTGGTTACATATGTGCATAGATGTTTCGGTTGCATTCTTCACAGAGAGTCAAGTTTTCTAAATTCTTCCACTTCTGTCTTCTTTGGTCTGAAGAGGTTGACTATCTGTGAAGAGTACAACCGAAACATGTATACAAATATGTAACCAATAATCTTTGTATGAATAAAAAATTATACTTTCTCTCCAAATATGATCTGAGGTTAAGATCGGATTCTAACTCTGCCTGATGAGATGTCAGTTTATAATAACTGTTGATCGATAACATCGACATGCCAGTGTCGCAGATTTTGTACATGTCTGTGTAAATAAAATAATGATATATAAAGCTCTATTTGATATTGAGCACTTTTTATAAACCCGGTTAAAATTCTTTAGATTACTACCCTGTGGATGTTTTTACCCGGATTATTACCATTATTATATATATATATATATATATATATATATATATATATATATATATATATATATATATATATGTGGATGTTTTTACCTGGATTATTACCATTATTATTTTATATATATATATATATATATATATATATATATATATATATTTCAGAAGCAAACTAAACAATAATAATTAAGTGAGACGCAGATGTTTTACTCAAAATGACAAATGTTAATAACAACAGAAAATGGAACAATATATTTTTATCGTTTGAGTATAGTCATGTGAATGTACTCTTACATCTGATAACTGTATTTCAAACTTCACACAAAATCGGAAACAGTGTTCCGCAGGTAATAATTTATTTGATGAAAATTTTGTCACCGTTTCCCTCCTAAAGCAACTTTTGTAGCTGTTAGAAATTTGCAACGTAAGTAAACTGATAAACAAGTACACACACGCACATCAACATTTGCACATGGGTGTGGCGTGATGCACAGCTATCTGTTTCACAATATGCATCATGTATATAGTTATGTTTTTTTTTTGTTTAATCCTAAGAGTTCTTGAACACACACAAACTTAAACTTTATTATATTGAATATTATAAGGAGGGTTGGTTTGGTATTATTTGGTTGGTTTGTTATACGGCATATCTAGCAATTTTCTAGCTATTTTATACGGCATATCTAGCCATTTTATACGGCATATCTAGCCATGTAATACGGCATATCTAGCCATTTTCGAGTTATTTAATGCCAAATCCGGTCATTTTGGTAAACGTTTTAATGCTTTAAGTTCTTTATATCTTTAAATATTTATTCATGGCGTATGGCTGACTTGTTTTGTTTCACGGCATATAAGCCTTATTCGGATGATTTAATGCTGAATCATGTCAGTTAAGTAAAAGTGTTATGCTTGAAGTTATTTATATATTATATTTATGGTGTTTGGTTTGGTTGTATGGTAGAATAAACATATTGATTTTGTCTCTAGCGTTGCAGTACATGATTGAGTTTTGCAAATAGAAAGCAAAAAAGCAATAACATCAATGTTTGGTGTATTTAAAGTCAGGAAGCGGATATCCTCAGATAGCCTAATTTATTATAGAAGAGTCTATTATAGAAGAGAAAATAATATTGTAACTACTGTAAAGTAACATACTTTACAAGTTTATTATATTAAAATAGTTCATCAAAGAATAGTTTATTAAATAGTACTTTAAAACATAGTTTTTCAAAAGGAAAAAGTCTTTTCATCAGAAGTGAAATGAAGAGTAAATTATTAAGAATTGGTTAACATCATTCATTTGAAAACAAATATTTTAAGTTAAAAAAAAAATGTTTTCCCCTACCCCCCAAAATATTTTTTTTACCCTCCACCCCAACATGTTTTTACTTTCCCGTTACCCTAAGAAATATTTTAAGTTAAAAAATTGCCCTCCCCACCAATTTTTTTACCCTTCACCCCCACCCCCCGTCAATCATTTATGAGTTCTGAAATGAAAAAAAATGTATGTGTGAGATAAACAAATGGTCTTTGAAATAATATATCCTGATACATTACGAGGTGTTATATGCTCATCCATTGGAATATTAAATTATATTATAAAATATATTAGATTCCAAGAAAATAGGTAAAAACAGTCAACATTCAATATAATATAGATCAATAATATAAATGCATCGTGCCTCATCATTTTTTCGTGTTTATATGTGATACGATTTATTCAGAGTTTGATAAATTAAAGTGCAAATATGAATAAAAAACAAAGTAAAACATTGCAAATTTACTAGATAGAACATAAATGCTGTTAAAACCGCTCCAGATGTAGAGTTAAGGTAATCGACGTATTTAAAAAAAAATAAAAATGAATAAAAAGTTTCAGATATAGAAAGAGTGTGGAGATAAAAATTGTTGAATATAAAAAATAATATTTGTCATGTAGATACTAGGAATAAATTATAATACGAAATATTCAATAAGTCTTTAGATGTTGCTAAGATTGAAAAGTAAAAATATTCATCAGTAAAGTAAACATAGAATGATGATATAATAAATTATAAATTGTTTATTTAAAATATAAATGTATATATACTATAATATACCAGAAAGTTAAAGTAAGATTACTTTCATAAAATCAATGGAGGCGCGAGATCGCTCTATCACTTAATAGACACTAAGAATGGCCTATGCTGGAAATCTCATTTCTTTGATCAATCATAACTCAAACACCAATCAACCAAATTATTTAAAACTTTGCACAAAAATGTTATTTGATAGGTTCTATAAGTGTGTAGAATTTCAGCATCATTAGTCAAGGCAACCAGAGATCCTAAAAGTTCAATCATGAAATCATGTTTCCGTGTGTACGTATGTGCCACCCTGTATCTCATCAACTATTTGATGGATTTAGTTGATTTTTTTAGCAAATATAGAGGTTCTAGGATCTAGTTGATTGCATTTTAATTTCAGTTTACCATATACCTTAGTTTTCCAGAAAATTCAAAAACCCTTTAAAATGACCATTGTATTGAGGCATAGCCATTACAAAAGTAGTGACATTCCATGATAATTCATATACACTAAATGTAAAAAACAAGGAAATTCTCATATTTTTACACTTTTATTGTCATTAAGGGTATGCAGACACAACAGGGCTATGTATTTTACTGGTAGGAATTTTCTTCAGCGCACCTCACACACTTCATTCACTCATGCATAGAGATTTATACTGTAGTGATGTGATAATGAAATGGTTTGGTTGATATGTAGTCATACCCTTAATGACAATAAAAGTGTAAACATTTGGGAATTTCCTTACTTTTGTACATTTAGTGTATATGAATTTTCATCTTAACCCTATTAAGGGCACACGATTTCAGTATACTGGCATTTATCATGGAATATATTTATGGTTTATTTATCAGTTAATGTTAACCTGTGCATTACGGAAACGTTACTGTCTGTAAAGATTATAACTCATTTGTCTATGAGGGCCACCAAAGCTACTACGAATGTTACAACTAAGCTTTATCAGTTTAAGTTACGGTGAAATAATAAGCACATTAACTGCACGGTTGATTAACTGTAATTATTGATTCAATGCATTATAAATATCCACAATATAGGAACTAACTTTAGAAATAAATGTTTGGAAATATCTAAGTTTCATTTACGGTCATGTTGGTAAAAGTATTTTTGCTTCAAGTTCTTTATAACTTACAAATGTTTATTCATGGTATATAGTATAGTTGTTTTATTTTACTGCATATCAACCATTTCGGGTTATTTAATAATGAATGCGCTAATTTTGGATAAAAGTTATTTTTCTTTAAGTTCTTTTTACGTTTATGTATTTATGGTTATTTTGGTACAAGTATTTATGATTCAAGTCTTTTATATCTGCAAATGTTTGTTCATGGTATTTGGTTTGATTTTTTCGTTTCACGACATGTCAAACCTTCTTGGGGTTATTTCGCTAGAAAATACCCATAAATGTAGAAGTTTTAAAAATTGCAATTTAATACAAGTTGTTTAATGGTAGTTTTTTTCGATTTTATTCATGTTTGTTTCTGAAGAAACTTTTTGTTTTTTCCTACGATGAAGACTTTAAACAGGCATTCATTATGGATGAGTTTCGCACAGCAATGGCTGTTCATCTGTTTGGACATAACAGACAGCAAGCATAATTGTTTTGGGAATACTCGGCCTTTGCTTGAACGTTCACTTATCAATTAAACAGATTGACTTTCGCCGCGAGTGGCCCGATAATTGAGTTAACTAGAATCTTCCATCAAATTCAGACTCTCCGTTCGGAATTGGAAAATAGCAGGACGGTCAGGCGGGACGAATGTGGCAAGATTACGTTGAAACGTAATATAAATTTACTTACAATTCTGCAATAAACTTTCTTCGCCACTTATTACTGTTTTATGTTTCTTTTTTATTTATGGTTTCATCGTGATCTCATAAAGAGTTTATCGTTATTTAAACATCACTTGCTGAAAACTTAAATTGGAGCTAACTGGTAAATTACAGAGTTATTTATTTGTGTGTTATGCCTCCTTGGGCATCTCCCCTTTAACTATCTGCTCAATCCAACTGTTAAAAAATTCAACTCTTAGTACAGTATTGATATCCAGATGAAATTCTGTTAAATATTTCATTTGACAACTCCCAAAAGTGCCCCTTCAATTTTCCCTGATACCACATTCTCTGAATTTATCCAACCTCATCTTAAACTGATCCACGCTATTGCTGTTCTTAATCCGATTTGGCAACTTATTCCAAAAACATATTACTCTGTTAACAAAAACACTTAACTGTTTAACAGATTTAGTTTTTGAAAACTGACTTGACAATAACCTCCCAGATCTAGGAGACATACTACAAAAATGCCCACCATACTTAGAAATGCCATTAATTATCTTGAAAGTCTCAATCATATCACGTCTCATTTTTTTCTCCAGCAAAGTAGTAAATCCAATTTTGTCCAATGATAAAATCGCATGTCAATAAAACATCGAAAGAGTCTAACGCAGCCCAGACGCTAAGATCTCGCTCTAAAAAAACTTCCAGCTGCAATCATGGTATGACGTCACCTTTTCCCTATGTGTGACATAATTTTTACCCCAATTCAAAAACTCTTACAAATTTTCGATTATTAATAGACGACAAGCTTGGATAAAACTTGGTGGGCCGTAAACCCGACACTCATGTTTCGTTGTCAACCTTGTGCCTTACTTCGTTGTTGGTGTTATTCTTGCAAACACTCATGACTGACTGACAGCTACCATTCTAAAATCAAAGATCCTGATTTCTACTTTCAAATGGAATAAGTCGAAACAGAACTGTAAAAAGAGTGAGGTAGTTTATTCAACTTGATCTTTGTTCCAAATCACCTGTGTGTGTAAACAGAGATAACTGTGTAATAATATTGTCAGGCCATATCATTTGACACGTCAACTGTTGATATTTAGATCAAGTTTTACTAGTTGCTAGTAAAAGACATGAAGAGAAAAAAGCTATTGGAGTCAGTTGAAGAGGATGGGAGTCTGACAGATACATTCATTTGTATATTCACACCTATGCTTGTCCTCTAACAATAATTTATTTCCGTTTGTGTTTTACTATTTCCTTCCATGTGAAGTAAAACATGTGCCCATATACATATATATGTATATGGGCACTGTAAGTGTAGTATTTACACAGCATGACGTCGTTAGCTATAAATGCATCGTTCCTTTCATTAAGTTGAACCATCTTATGACGTCAAGCCGCCGAAATAAGTGTTAAAATTATCACTGCTTATTTAGCTATCCAGCGGAATCCGAATCGGTCTAGGTGTCGGGATTTGAGTTGTAAAATACTCGAAGCCCGGGGTTTCGAATCACGCGACCAGTAGTTAATAGTTATATCTCTATGCTGATGAGTTTCAATTAAAAATGGCGACATGTATACATACATAGATAATAAATAAAAAACAATTATATATATATATATATATATATATGATAATTTTATTTACACAGACATGTACAAAATCTGCGACACTGGCATGTCGATGTTATCGATCAACAGTTACTATAAACTGAGATCTCTTCAGGCAGAGTTAGAATCCGATCTTAACCTCAGATCATATTTGGAGGTTAAGATCGGATTCTAACTCTGCCTGAAGAGATCTCAGTTTATAGTAACTGTTGATCGATAACATCGACATGCCAGTGTCGCAGATTTTGTACATGTCTGTGTAAATAAAATTATCATATATAAAGCTCTATTTTGATATTAAGCACTTTTTATAAACCCGGTTAAAATTCTCTGGATTACCACCCTGTGGATATTTTTCACCTGGATTATTACCATTATTATATATATATATATATATATATATATATATATATATATATATATATATATATATATATATATATAGTCTCGGAAGTTCTTTTAACCTTAAAAACTGAAAAAAAAAATTTTTTTTTCGTTGAAAGATTTTAGTCTAGTAAGTCAATCAATCTACTGCAATCACTATTTTAGTTAACTTCCAAGAATTTACTCTAATATAAATATATTTTAATATATGTTTTTTTTATCTAAGGGATCGTCAGTTGTTTACCATGAAAACTTTTTCGGGATTTTAAAAACAAAACAGTATTTCTTTATCATGGCATCCCAGCAGTGTTGATCAGACACCACCTCCCTATTTAATAATTATTTTTAAAAAAAAGTTTACAATTATTTGATTTATTGATATATATATATATATATATATATATATATATATATAATAGTTCTACCACATGTTTTAGAATATGCTATACTTATGCTATACCGTATGTATATTTACCTTTTCCAATTGAAAGCTCGATGATTGTCAACTTACAGCAACAGAGTATATATAATTAAACACCATTTTGTTACATTCAAAGGTTAAGATAATATTTATCTCACGAAACATTTTTCAAAACAGTCAATCTTCGATGCAATGTTTTTTTCAAATTAGTTTCTTTCATACTATTGGTATGTTTACATTGAGTTCGCCATCTTTGAAGTCTTGAAAAAAGACAAAGAGTTCTTATGTGACACACATTCTTGGCGAATTCCACACACTCAAAGTATTTTTTTGTGTCAGTTTTTGTAAAAGAAGAAGATTTTCCTGAAATATCAAATGATTTCTAATCATCATCCCGACATAACACACGGTTAACACCATACTTGCTGTTCATGTAGCATTGAAAAGTAAAATAAATACGTCTTCTTATTCGATTTTTTATTTTTGTTCTTTCCAGCTTCTCATTAATCCGGCTCTTTGCATTGCACCCAGCCTTCTTGATACATTATATATATATATATATATATATATATATATATATATATATATATATATATATATATATATTGAATGACATAATAACATGAGAAATTAATCAGCTTTTAGTAAGGTTCAAAAACAAAGAGGTAAACTGCGCCATTAACTCATGAGTTTTTAAGGAAACTCTTCTCCTCAGAGGACCATCCCCTCAATGACTTTACTGCAGGTAATAAGAATTTTTAAAAATATATAAACATATACAAAACATGCAATATATTGGCCATAAACACATTATTCATCCAAGTAATAAAGTTAAAATAAATTCAAGAAGAATGTCAAAGAAGTCGAGGAAAGAACAATCCTAGTGGTGAATGGTTGTCCAAAAAACAAAATAGTTATCCAGGCGGGAAATTTGCTTGCTAACGATGGATTAGATGGCAATTAAGGGTGTATTAAGGGTTTCTGAAAATTAATAATAAAACCATAGAAAAAGCAAAATCATACACAAAGTTCAAAAGACTCACTCGGTGTTGAATATTATAATGCTGAATTAAGGTTT
The DNA here is from genome assembly GCA_963556195.1 of Sepiola atlantica. Classification (NCBI taxonomy): domain Eukaryota; kingdom Metazoa; phylum Mollusca; class Cephalopoda; order Sepiida; family Sepiolidae; genus Sepiola; species Sepiola atlantica. The sequence goes on along the minus strand of OY744536.1, from coordinate 95,537,321 downwards.
CTTAGGGACTGATAGTAGGAGTGTTGCAAACAAATATTACTCTATACACTATATTGAGCTTTGTTTTTATCTTGATAGTCTACTGGTTAAAGATATGATTTATATCTTTAAAGTATCATCTTACTCTCTCTCTCTATCTCTCTCTCTCTCTCTCTCTCTCTCTCTCTCTATATATATATATATATATATATGTATATATATATATATATATAGTAAGCTATGAAAATATAGTTATGGCAATTAAGCTACACAGAGGCTCCCGCGTTTTATCCCCGGGGGAATCTTCAGGCTGCGGGAGCCTCTGTGTAGCTTAATTGCCATAAATATATTTTCATAACTTACTACCTAGCTCTACTTACGTATTGAGCAGTGTTGAAGCAAATGCTGAAAATTGATACATAAAAAAAAATATATCTCCTTATAAAATTTTATGTGGATACATGAAATATATATATATATATATATATATATATATATATATATATATATAGAGATAAAGGTTGCATTAACGTATCACATTGTCGATAACTTATCATCGTAATTGACGCTACAGAAATGACCATCCGGTCGGCGTATTTCCCTTGATATTGTGTTTATCCTTCAAAAGCTTCCCATAAGAATTTGTATCCTTTATTCATTGGTGATGAATGGAATCTGTCGTTGAAAATGATTCGCTATTCGCAAATTGAATCATTTTCTTCTGCCTGACTTGCAACCCAGTGAACATTAGCTTTGCCCTTTGGGATTCATTTCAGTAATCCATTTCTTCTCGTCTCATCAGATTCGTTACGACCATTATTGTCGTGACGTCCTATCTAGCAAAATGACGTTGAAACATCGTTACAATGACGTTGTGAAAAACCGTTACTACCAGGGCTTGGGTCAGAAATTAGACTATAGTTGCGGTTTCGCCATCGTTTAGAAAAGAATGAATCTCTATAGATTGTGTGTATTTTTAACCATTACGAGTACCATTTCTGCGGGGCTGAACATATACCTCATTTAACAGACATTATCGATGAGAGCGACAGAATGTACCCCGAGACAATAGAAATTACTAAAAAGAGAAAGGCCAAAAATCCGATGAAAAGTCGACCTCAACAGTCATTTGGGTTCTACGCGACCACGTCTAGCTAGGGACAAAACAAAGTGGAAGAAAACCACGTAGGTGTACTTCCCCCAGGACGTATAAAACACTCTAATATGATGAATTATATTGAATATACAAAGATTGTGACGAGTAAGCAAATAAGCACGTTACAAAAAGATGATTACTTAACGTATTTTGCTAAAAACCTTGCAGCTCTATAAAAATATATTGTCAGTCGGAAGGTCGATTGGTCATTCACACTTCCGTTTCAACTACTTTTATGTACATGGGATTCAGTCATGAAGTTTACGTTTTTATTTTATTTTATGGTGGGAGCGAAATTTTCTGCTGTTGCTCCTTTTTCCTGATTTTGTGTGCAAATTTTCGGCGCTGAATACACTACACATTAAATTGATTTTGAAAGATGCCAACAGATTAAGAACTTTCAAACATATTTGTAATAAAAAGAATCGTCAAACAAAAGAAAAACACAAGCTTTCTATAAACAACAATACATTTATTTATTTAAGTAACATACACCGTTGGGTGTAGGTTACCAACAGTTTCAACAGTGTCATATTGAAAAAAGTGATGAATTAAGAAAGTTCAGCTGCAAAATATATTTCATTAGAGGGATATATCTTCAAGTGAAGATAGTTTCGCTCGGCTGTCCAGTCGACATAGGCAGACGAGCAGAGACGTATTACTTCATTAGCGCAAAAAGCTCTCTGTTACTGCTGCGTGAATTCCAAATTGTCCGGAAGTAGACCTTGAAATTAATACGGCCAGGACTGTTTCTTTTTAAATTAGTATTCATTCTGAGTTCTCAGACAAGTCATCATCAGTGATTGCTCACTGATAATAACCGGTGGTGTTCTCTGGAGTCTGAGTGAAAACAAGTCTCCTAAGATTTACAGTGCTCTCCCCCTCTTTCACTAACAATTGTAAATATATTTGCGGCATCACAACAGCCGCTTACCATTGATTTCTCGCTGGTAACGTCTATGGGTTTCCTCTGGTATTTAGGTAGCAATAAGCTTTCCCAATGTACCAGGA